>JAZHPH010000686.1:0-27268 GCA_037356405.1 Nasonia oneida | reverse complement strand
TGAAGTTCAATACATCAAAGATATAGCTGGCTTATTAACAGAATAAAATTTTGGTATAGGTATTTTTAGTTATTAAATATTATTTTCAAAGTTAATTGACTAATGCCAGAAATACATACTGATTGACTAAAAAAAAAAGATCAGAATAAAAAAAAATTTATTTTAATTTAATAGTTGATTACACAATAGTTGATTGATTATTGTACTGGTAGAATAAAAAAAAATTTGTTTTAATTTAATAGTTGATTACTTAATAGTTGATTAATTATTGTACTGGTCTTGATGATTGAAAACAGATAATAAAAAACTTTATTTATAACGTTTATTTATTTAATCCAAATAAAAAAACTCTTTTTATTATATAAAATATTTAAACGATACCGTAATCATAAATACAAAAAAAAAATTAATTTTAAAAATGTAAAAAAAATATTTAAAATTTAAAAATGTAAAAAAAAGTAAAAAAAATTAAAAAATACAAAAAACAATGGGGCCTTAGCCGACACGTCCCCGTTCGTGGCCCTGGGTTCGGCAGAGATCGGCTACATAAAAAAACTTTATTGCCAGTGACAAAAAAAATCTTTGTTGCCCGAATCATTAATAAAAACTAAAAAAAAAATTACGATCAACTAAAAAAACTACCTTAAGCCTGTAACCAAATAACACTAACCCACTTAACTTATTGGGTTAAGCAACTCGGTACTAGAACCAACTGCAACACAAACCGAGGGCGGTAATGGGGTTGGTAGGGTTATTTTTTTAAGCGTGCGAGTCTGTCACATTAGCAACTCGGTACTGAAACCAATACAGCAACACAAGTCAAGAAAGGGAATGGGGATGGTAGGGTTATTATTGTTAAACAATGCTTTATTTATTTCACCCCTCGTAGAAAAAAAAAATTCAGAAACACTAAAATTGTCCGAAAATTTACATTAGTCGACCAAAAGTCCGTTCGACCAAATATCTAGGCGACCAACTGTCCGGGCGACCAAACGTCCGTTCGACCAAACGTCCGTTCGACCAAAGGTGGGCGACCAACTGTCTTCGACCAAAAGTCCTTCGACCAAATGCCCGTAAACCATAAACCATTTGACATTTCATAAAATTCCGCTTTATAAACTGTTTTTTTTTTCGAAATCTTAAACCACTTTGCAAAATCGTACAAACATAATAAATCTAATTCCTTTGGTCTGTTGGGATAATGATTATCTATGAAAGAATCATAAAATATATCTGTAGTATCTTCTGGAAGATTTTTTATTTCTTTGAATGGTTTCAATTTTCTACCCCTTATAATATTAACATTTAACCATTTAATAATTGTGTCGAAATCAGTACTATGCAATGGATGTCCTAACAAAACATCAGCAGCTTCAATAGCTCCACATTCTCTATGTTGTAAAGCACAAGTTCAACCTCGTGGTGGCCCGCCTCCCGCAGGACGTCGCACAGGAGCTCTCGGACGTCATCCTGCATCCGCCCGTCAACAACCGCTATTGGGCCCTCCGAACCTCACTGCTCGAGCGGCTGGCCACCTCAGCTGACATCCAACTCCACCAGGTGCTGAACGAGCTGCGTCTCGACGACCGCACGCCTTCGCAGTTGCTCCGACACATGCGGCGCATGTCGCACAACGCCATCTCCGACGAGGCTTTGAGNATCGCACCTGAAGACGCACACAAGACTGCGATCATCACCCCTTTCGGGCTCTTCGAATTTACTCGCTCGTCGATGGGGCTCCGCAACGCGGCGCAATCTCTCCAACGCGCAATGGATCATCTTCTGCGCGACCTGCCGTTCGCGCGAGCATATCTAGACGACATAGTCGTTGTATCCTGGGGTCGAGAGCAGCATTTGGAGCACCTTAAGGTCCTCTTCGCCGCGCTACGCAAAGCACACATTAAGATCAATCAGGATAAGTGTTTCCTGACCAAACAAGAAGTCACATATCTCGGGTATCGCATCTCTAAAGAAGGCTGTAGTCCATCACCAGGCAAAGTCGAGGCAATCCAAGCTTTTCCGCAGCCGTCTGACACTGCACAACTTCGTCGTTTCTTGGGATTAGTCAATTACTACAGGCGCTGCATCCCTGGAGCTGCACGCCTCCTTGCACCCCTCAACGATCTACTGAAGCTGTTGCCGCAGCGCAAGAAACCGTTGCCTCTCGCCTGGACGAACGATGCTCGAGATGCCTTCGAGAAAACGAAGCAAGCGCTCGCTGACGCAGTCACCACCACCTTTCTGCGTCGCGACGCTCCTCTACGACTCTACACCGACGCCTCCGACGTCGCCATCGGTGCTGCCCTGGAGCAGTACAAAAAGAAGACATCTGGAGACCGCTAGGCTTCTTTTCAAGAAAGCTCTCAGACACCGAGAGGCGCCCCCGGTCGCCATTCTGGGTCTGGCCGCCAAACAGAGCACACGTTCTAGTTCTGTGATAATTAGAGAATAAAGTCTTCAGAGTATTTAGTGATATTACAAGTAGGAGTTTTCATTTCTTCTCCTATTCGGAACCTGTGTCCTACGCGACTACGCGAGCGCGAAATATAATTAGGAAAGTCTCAAATTCCAAATTAGGTCAGGAAAACATTTCAGATCTAAATCTTTTCCCCTGTTGTCTAAAGCGTTAGCAGAAACTTGCAACATTTGGTACAACGCAGTATCCGATTCATTTTTTTTTTATCATGCAAAGGATAAATAGTGTAATGGTCATAAAAAGGATCAGTTTGTGATTTTTGAGTTAACAATGGACGTTGGATTTTCTTGATTTATTTCATATTCTAATTGTTCGTGTAATTTATCTAATAACATTTGGGGATTATATGGGAGTTCAATTTTTTCATAAATTGAATTATTTTGTTTTAGCCAATGTAACGCTTTCCATACTTTATTTATATCAATATAATCTTCCCAAATTTTATTACCTTTGGTTGGGTGTGTCCGAACCAAAATATATAATTGATGATCTAAATTAATGGGATCAGTATCAGGACATATCTTTTTTAAAGTCTCTTCTAAGGTTAAATGAAATGTTCTCCCAATAACTTTATCAATTTTTACATAATGAGGAATATTTTTATTCATAACTGTATTCATTTTCGTAATTGTTTGAAAAGCTTTAGCTCTTTGTATTAAAATTTTTTCCATCATATTGAGACTTCGAATTTCTTCTGGGACTTCTTTCACAAAAAGGTTATTTAATATGCAATTGGATGGCATGATATTTTTTCTTATATTTGTTAAACAAGGTCTGCACATATAATAGTCTGTAGCGTTGTGCACTTTCTTAATTTTTTGAAAAAGATTTTCATGATCTATATCGAGTAATTCTAAAGCCATATTATTTTTATTATTCTCGTCATAATGTTCCACAATTCTCTTCCACAAAATAATCTTTCGCATGAAATACAAGGAATTGTTGATGGATCTGTTACTATTTTCGTATATTCCTTAATGCCAATGCGGAATTCCGATTCATTTAAACTTACTTGATTTGTGTTTTTATTGCTTTTGATAGGTAGACCAAACTTCTTGGATTTTTGAATGATATCATTTAATATTACAACATCTGCATCATTCAAAGCATTTTCTATGTTTAAAATAATAGTATATAAATGTTTTAATTCATACAATAACCTTTTAATCGTTCGCAAAGTAGGATAGTGAGAAGATAAAACTTGTAATTTAATAACTTTTGATTTGCATAATAGCGGTCGATCGTAACAAACATTTGGATGACCAAGTTTATCAATATTGTGGACTGTGCTGAACACAAATCTGTAGATAAAAGATACTTGTGAGCGCTTCTAAAACTCAGTTGGAGAATTTAAAAAAAAAAGATTGAAGTTCAATTAATATGTCAACATCTATAGTTTTACAATAACCACTACACTGCCACGTTTTACTTTTTTTATCTTTTCCTTCAATAATTGGTAAAATATTTGTGGTTTGTCCTTTCTCATTAATCATAACTTTATTATCAATATTAAAATCATTAAATAAACCAAGCCGAAAATCATATGCTGCATCTGAAAAATATGGTTCTGAGATGGAGGTTTGTTTAGGAATACCGCATAAAGCAGTTAATGCACAGTCTATGTTATCCGCAATAGATACGTCACCTAATCGAGTTAAAGATAATTCAATTTTATTTTGAAGTGTTTTCAATACTTTTCTTGCTTTGTTCATATAGTTATCTCGTATATAAATGGAACTAGACACTAAATTTTCAGCCTCTAGTCATCGTTGTGAAGAAGATAATGAAGAATCCAATTTAATCATAATTTTAGCTATAAAATGTTCACTGTTTTTCACCAATTTGATCGTACTATCTTTAACTACATTCATAACATTGTATTTCTTTTTAATTTTGTTTGCCACTGCAATTTTTGCTTTATATTTCTCTGATTTATGCTTGTAATTGTGTCTACGCTTATCTAATATTTCTTATTTTTTAGCCATATAATGTATTTTTCTTTTACATAATATTTTCGTCCTATGAGTATCGTAGGATTGTTTACATTTGAAACATTTCTGACTAACAGAAAAAAAAGAATTCATCGCTGAAAAATATAGACTTGTGGAAATAGTTGAATTACTCGGGAAAACAAACAGTTTTACCTCCGTGGTACCAAGTTGTATAAGTGCCGCGATCACTGAGACACACCATCCTCTCTCATCGCTAAGAAGAGAGACGACACATTAAGGCGCCCATCTATCTGCACCTAAAATTAAACGACTACGATATCGTGTACAAATGCGGGAAAGGTAATGTGAACGCAGATGCTCTCTCGAGAAACCCCGTCGAGCGGTCCGAGGAGACACAACAGGAGGAACCTGTACTAGTAGTAGAGACGCATGCCAGAACAGGAAAAATACAAATACCGAACTATCGAGAAAACCGACCGAAACGCGCTAAAATCCCTCGTGATAAAAACCAAAATAACGACGTGCCTGAAAACTATAACGTCGAAAAAGTCGAGACGACCAATGAACCAGACATTGACTTAGAAAATTCGCAAAATAACCAATTAAAATTCCCAATAGAGTCAAATATAGAAAAAGAAAACGTTGAGCCTGTTATAAATAAAGAAAGAAAATATGGAAAGATATTTGTCGAATGTAAAGAACAATTGTTTATGCAAAAAGATAATTACATTTATTTTATAACTTCGGACGGAACGCCGAGTGACGAAGGAGCCCGACAGTTGCACACGCCTAATGAATTACCCAGATTTTCCGAGTTAGAAGCCGGAGAAATTAAAATCACGAATAGAAATAATAAACTACATTTCGCTATCGTTACACGCGGCAAACAAGCCTTAAGCACTACTGAGATTCATAATAATATAACCGTTGCATTCAAGGTTTTAAAGAGATTGATTGAAAAAGAGAATATTTGTTCTATTAGCATTGCTAAGAGCAAGGATATTGAAAACGTATTATGGGACGACGTGTTAATTAAATTAAGACACATATTGAATGGAATACCACTAAAAATTATAATTTGGGAATAATTAAATATATAGCTGAAAAAGATAGAGTTAGAATCATGGAAAAATTACACAATACAGCCATAGGAGGGCACAAGGGAGTCAATAAAACTTATAAACGGATTAAACAAAGATATTATTGGGAAAATATTAAAGAAGATGTACAAAATTTCATACGTAAATGCCTCACATGTCAGTTAAAAAAACTAGTTCGAGTCAAAACCAAACAACCTATGCAAATTACGGACACGCCGCAAACACCCATGGAGAAAATTAGTCTCGATATAGTAGGACCTTTCCCCGCATGCAAAAATGGCTATAATAATATATTAACAATTCAATGTAACTTTTCAAAATATTGCCTCGCGCTACCTATCAAAGATGCCACCGCGAAATCTGTCGCCGACGCGTTAATAAAACGTTTTATTTCTATTTTTGGCGCACCTCTTACGATTCTCACAGATCAAGGTAGTAATTTCATGTCAAGTTTAATGAGACGAGTAGCAAAGAAATTTCGTATTAAACAAGTAAAAACAACTGCGTATCATCCTCAATCTAACGGGTCCTTAGAAAGATCACATCACTCATTGACCGAATATATTAAAACGGCTTTAGACAAAGAAACTTGGGACGAATGCTTAGAATTAGCGACTTTCTGTTACAATACCGTGCCTCACGAAGGTCATCAGTTTACGCCATACGAGTTAGTTTTTGGACGTTTAGCACGTGTTCCCTCGAATGAGCCACTCGAACCGGAAGATCTCATTCCCACATACAATGATTACGTCGTGAACCTTAGTAAACGTTTGAACGAACTCCAAAGAATTGCTCGTGAAAAATTAATTGAATCGAAAATCCGCTCAAAATATTATTATGACAAAAAAATAAACCCAAAGGAATTTAGGATAGGCGATACAGTTTGGTTACTCAAAGGGGGAAAACAATATAAATTGGCTGACCAATAATATGAAGGGCCGTATACTGTTGTCGATGTTTTTAACAACCAGCGAAACGTTAAAATCAGAATGAAAAATAAAAAGATTAAAACAGTAAACACAAATAGACTTCGAGTTTCATATATAGAGCCTGAGGAGGTCTAACAAAAAAAAAAAAAAAATACGCACCCACGTTGTATGTACTCATTTCAAAAATATTAAATAAAAAAAGCATGAATACGTGTATCCACTAAACAAACGCCCAACAAAATCAAGAGTGAAGAGTTAAAAAATAAATAAAGAAAGCGATATCTCCCTCTAGGGAAACAAACACCACACCAGCCCCAATCCAGTTTATGAAAAAACAATCAATAACGATAAACAAATAATGAACTAACACGCGATAAAGCATAATATAAAAATAATAAACAATACACAAACTTTTATTTACCTCACACATTTCGTTGAGAATCAAAAGAAACTGTGACGAACTAACTGCACACCACTAAAATCCCCGACAGACTGATGCCGAATCAGCCTGCATCACGCGGACGAGCAAGGAAAATCAGGGAAATCGAGTACCTCAAACTAGGAAAAGAAAGTAGGGAGTCCTTAAGAAAGAGAAGCTTGGGAAAGAAAGTAATAAAAACTCGAAACCGACGAAAGTGCATGATGGGACCTCCTACGCACGCCAGGAGGAATGTTGAAATTTTATTTTCAACATTCTTTTTCTGGTGGGGTGGAATTTTATTGCATAAAATCAATTAAAAATATAAATTGTAAAATAAAAGGAGAAAAATATTCTTAAACATAACACTAACTCCAACAAACACATGCATATACTAATCAACATTCTTTATGTTACAGTCAACTATCATTCATATACAAATTGAAAAACAAAAATAAATCATACACCTGCCTATCCCTATCACACTACACAAATTATTTTTTTTTCACATACTATAAATAAAAACTTTCTATCCATTATTGTACAAATTATTTTTCCTATTATATGTAAAATACGAAAAATATCCATCATTGTAAAAACTTTTATCAGTAATAATGCGCAATGAAAAATCATTTCTGTACACACAGGAAACTATGTTTATCAAAAAAAAAAGAAAAGAAAAACCTTCATCGAAATTTATGTATTAAGGAAAAGTACCTCACAACAAATTATGTAAATAAATAATGATGTGCGGAAGAATGAATTACTCATCATTACCTATAAAACACACGAACATAAAATTTTACGAACGTCGAGTTTCACTCGTCCATTCTTTTTCCGGCGGGGAGGTGTAATGGAATCCCCGATTCCATTACGCGCCTACAACGCCAATTTAAATAGGTCATACAATTTTTACGCACGAAACAAGAAACATACATACGTCATCACACGAATCGTCATCGCAGCAGCCGCAAGAAGCAGTATTTCCCACTACAACGTATTCCTACAAAAATAGGATTAGAGGCGTAGCGACAAACCGCGCTCTAGGCAAAAATCATCCGAAAGAATGGCTAACGCCAAGAAAAAAATGACGGCGACTAAATAAAAAGATGTCACTAAACGAGTAGCGATATTCCTCACGAAAAGCGACGAAAATCAAAATAGCTATGCGGAGAGCAAGCATCGGTCGAGCACGCTCCCCCGAAAACAAATCGGGAAAAGCTACACATGACAGTACGCAGACGACGAAAAGCAGCAAGAGAGCTGTTACAAGACGCTTTTCCTAAAAACTCAAGGTAATAAAAATTTTACGAGGTCACGCAAAGTCGTGAGAATATTAGGCACTCCTAAATATGGAAAATCAAGGCTACAGAATTTCCAGTATATAAAGGTCGGGAGCAAAAGGGTGCACGTCGTCAGTGTTCTTGAAGTCGCCTTACAAGTTGAATCGCTGCAAGTCGCCAGACCACTAAATTCGAACCAGTTTATAAGTTAATATTGAATCGCTACCAGTCGCGAGTAAGATCAGTAAAAAAAAAAGAATTCATCGCTGAAAAATATAGACTTGTGGAAATAGTTGAATTACTCGGGAAAACAAACAGTTTTACCTCCGTGGTGCCAAGTTGTATAAGTGCCACGATCACTGAGACACACCATCCTCTCTCATCGCTAAGAAGAGTGACGACACATTAAGGCGCCCATCTGTCTGCACCTGCTTGAAGGAGGAACGAGCCGAAGTGATCCGAGACGCACACCAGCTTGACCGCACTGAACCACCGACGCCAGGCTCAAGGAGCGACAAGGACCCACAGCTCAACCTCCTGCCGCTCGCATCTCTACATACGCACACACACTCACGCATATATACACTACAAGGTACTTTTCTCTTTTCTCTAATACGAGTGAAATACATTATAGTAGTTGCTTTAAAAATTAACCCCGTCTAAGTGATTTCCTTATCCGGCTCCCTTTCCCGGAAGGCAATGACCGCATCTGCGGTAGCCAAAAGGGATTTCCTTGTAAATCTAAATAAATAATAAATAACAGCAGATAGGGACTCGAATAAAAGTAAGTATATTGGTGAGTTACGTTCATTCCGACGTAACAGAATGAATAACAGACTTTTCAGTCATAAAATTTCTTCGTTCCCAATCCCAATACGTTCAGAGTTTGTATCACAATTGGAGATGTTATAATTAATCTCATTTTGATTGTAGTTGTGCGCGGTTATATTTAGCTGCAAACTCGATTTTTCAGTAATTGGAGAAGAAATGAAGTTTTCATTTTCAGTGTCTTTAAAGGATTTTTCATTTTTGATTTTATCGATTATTGTTGAATGTGACAATCGGTCAACCAAATATTTGTAAGTTCCATCATTTTCACTGTGATTATTTTGCACAGTTTGAAATTTGTTCATATAACGTTTTTCCCTTAGTGCTTGTAAAATTTTATCTTTATTTTTTTCATAATATGTGTTTCTTTTCTTGATTGAAGGACTACGTGGATCTGTTTCTTTAATATTTCCTTTCGGAGTTTTATCTATAATTTGATTAATCGTACGTTTTCCATTTTGCATAATATTACTACTTGAATTTAAAATTGGTAAATCTGTTTTGGTTATGTGTTTAAAATGAAATTGTGAACAATTTTTAGAAAAAGTATTAAAACATGGAAAATGTTCTATTGATCTATTTTCAAATATTTGTAATAAATGTCCACGCATTTCATTTACTTTGTATAACATTGTTTCTGGTCTATAACCATATAAAAGCGTTTTGGCAAAAACACCGCAGTCTGTAGTATTGTTTTGTGACTGAACGGTTTGAAATTTTATCGACTTTTTTTATCATTGAAACAATAATGATGCAATTTTTTTAAAACTGTAGTAATATCACTATTAAATAAATATATTATTTGAATATGCTTCTGATTTCTTGGAAGTTCAGAAACTAGACTGAGATATAAAAGCAAAGTTGAAAAAGGTTTATAGTTTGAAAAAGTTATGAGTAAAAATAGAAAATAATCGATGTCAGAATCTTCCAGCAAATCACCCGATGTAACACGTTTTTGTGCACATTCTGTGAAATTTTGTTGCGTATTATTATGCATTTTAATTATCAAATATATATATATGTACACAAAGTGGTCATTTTGATTGCATTCTGTTTATTAAACCGGCATTTTGACTGCAGCAATCAAAATGCCCTCGCCAAATGCAGTTAAAACTTGGAAACGGATATTAGAGTCTTCTTAAATAAGAAATTATTATCTAATCTTCTTTGCATGTTTATTTTTAAATAAAATTCATTCTTGATCAAAAATTATTATTGTTCATTTTCATCCATCTATTTTAACTTTTAATTGGCTACTTTACGTTATTATCAGTTGACTTCGAGTATAAAGGCTTTCAATAGAGTATATAGAACTTAATTGTCTACATTATGGAATTTTTTGCATTTAAAAAAATATACATTATTATTCAGATCTGAAGAAGAAAATCACAGTCATTACGGATATATATGCACCTAAATTTCAAGAATGGACGGTTTATAAGACATAGCTTATTACTGCTATGGGTGATATTAACATACGAGAAGAAGTTGAAAAATTTATTTCAAACGCAGAATATATTCTAAAGATGCAGGAAAAGAAAAATATTCTAAGTCATATTTATTGTATAAAAGATGAAAAATTTGAAGAATGGATGAAAAAAAAAACTTAATGCATTATTATGCAATTGAGAAGAACTCTGCGAAAGTTTAAGAAAATCGATTGATGAAATTAACATGAAGAATTCTCATTCTACTTCAAAAGATTATGATGAATGCAGTAGTACAGAAAACGTTTATATGGATAATAGCAAACAGTTATCTCAAGATGATATTGACAATTTAAATAATGAGGATTCCTCAAAACTTTCTAATGCTAATTGTAGTCTACAAAATCATTCTTTAGAATTTAAAAAAAAGTCATTAAAAAGTATTAAACATGCAAGATCAAAGAAAGTAAGTGAGTATATTTAGATTTATATATAAATAATCTAAGTACTAGTACATTACGATACGAGTGCGCAAAGTAGGTCGTTGCCGCACGAGCGAAGCAAGTGCGGGATGACCTACGTGCGCACGAGTATCGTATACTTTTTTTCATACTGATGTGCACAATGTTCGATTTTGCAGACGCATTTGCGTTCGCAAAGTCACACTTTCCCAGACGCTGAGATGAGCGGGAGAATAACGAGTCTGCGCGCTGCGCGAGCGAGTTTGTGCACGAGCGAAGCGAGTGACACAAAGGAGCACGCGCATGCGCGCAGACTTGTTTTACTTTCCCGCACGTTCAGCTTCTTTCCCGCACGCTTAGCTACTTTCCCGCACGCTCATCTCAGCGTCTGGGAAAGTGTGACTTTGCGATCGCATTTGCGTTCGCAAAATCGATCTTTGCGCACGAAAGTAGGAAAAAATATTTTTAGGGCATGTTAAAGGGATGTCGAAGCCACGCTGATTGGTTAAAAAGTTCTATCTTTCCTAACCTAAAACATTTTTTAGTTAGCACGCGAGCGTAGCGAGGGTGCTACCCTTACGGAAAAACCCTGCAGGATTTCCTGTAGGGAACCCGAGAGTTATCCTGTACCATTTCCAGTACGTTTTCGGTGGTTTTTCCTGCAGGATAACCTGTAGGGTTCATTTCTGAATTTATTTCAATACTGCGGTGGAAATAATTTCTGTGCCAAAACTATGCCAACCTGTGCCAATCTGTGCCAAAACTATGCCAACCTGTGCCAATCTGTGCCAAACCTTGCCAAAACTGTGCCAAACCATGTACATTTAGCACTCTTATGGCAAAGTTTGGCACAGTTTGGCACAGATTGGCACAGTTTGGTACAATTATTATTAGTACACTTTTGTTCTGATTTGTCGCGCATCGTGGGACAGTATGGCACAGTTTTAGCACAGTTCAGCACGATATTGGCACAGCTTCGCTCAGTTTGGCACAGTGAGCCCCAATTATTAATTAACAGCCCTAACAGGGAAATCCGCCGGGAATCCAAATTTTTCGGATTTCGACCGAAAATTTTCTAACTACTATAAATATCCGAAAAATCCATATGTGCCCAAGTGTGCCAAAGTGTGCTAAAGTATGCCAATCCGTGCCAATCTGTGCCAAATGAAAGGTACTGAAAAAAATTGTATTTTTGAAGATTGTGCCAAACTGTGCCACAACTTTGCCGAAAAAATGAATCGATTCTGAGTCTATAACATAATCCTGCATTTTACATTTGAAAGCGATTATATTCAGGCTGCTGCATGCGTAATATATTGATGGCATTAAAATCGATTTAAACCGACAAAAGTGTCGATTAAAATCAATTCAAATGGATAAGTATTATTATTCTTTTAATCGAATCCTATGGATATTCCAGCAATTAGAATTTATTTTTTTTAATCGATACTTATAAGTTTTCATTTGAATCTAAATGAAATGTTCAAAAATTAAATTAGATTAAATTTTAATCGATTTTAATCAAATTCAATTACATATTTTTAGCAGGGCAAAGCCTGTAATTCAGACTACAAACTTGGTATATAAGTCCTCCGGGAGCATCGGATCAAACCTGTGTAGAGTTTGATGACTTCACAATAAGTAGAAAGTATATCTACTGAGAAAATCACTTGATTAATCACGTGATGAACACGTGTGAATCACGAAAGGCTCACGAGAGAATCACATGAAAATCACGTGAGTAATCACGTGATTTTTTCAATAGGGATAGGGGATACATTCATCTGAAAATGCACTGTTGAAGGAAGTCCTCAGGAGCCACTGTTTAAAGCTTAAAATATAATTAGAGTATAGTTATAGTATAATTCGATCATTGCTATAAAAATCTTAGTGGCTGGTAGATTACATCGAAAGAAACAAAACTGTCATTGTTACTAATTATAATTTATATAAACAAAATACAATTATAGTGGATACGATTGACTTTAGCTTACCAAAAAGTAAAAAATTATTGCTATAGAAAATTTCTTAGTACTAAGAATATGTTTCAAATTTTTTAAGCAACTTTTATTAATTTGTGTTTATTATAAATAATAATAAGACAAGTCTTTATTTTTAAATAATAATTATAACAACAGTTAAGCGGAAGAAGATTCTAATTCGGAACTCGGTTAAAGAAAATTCTAACTTGGCGCTCGCTTAAAAATGATGATTTTACAATATATCTTTCATGCATAAACTGTTTCTCTAAAATTCTGAAAAAATCAGAAATGGTTCTTTTACACTGTTTAACTCATCTGATTTTTCAGAATTTTAGAGATACAATTTATGCGTGAAAAATGTTTTGTTAAATCATCATTAAAGCGAGCGCCGAGTTAGCATATTGTTGAAACACTTTCCGAGCTAGCATCTTCTTGAAGTGTTTTCAGAGTTAGTATCTTCTTCCGCTCAGCCATCAATATTCCAAGTAATTTATACTTGAATACTTTTACTCGAATTATTTTCCTTTTAAACTGCTCTTTGAAGTTACAATTTGTCATTTCAAATTAAATAAAAATTTGTAGAATTTGTTGAAAAATTTGAAACATTTCAGTATTTTAAATAACTATATTATCAAATATATCATTTCAGGTAATGATAATGGACGTATGCTTAAAAAACTAATCATCTTAAGTATAGCAGCAAATGGTACTAATTCTGATCTTAATCAATTCATGAATTGTACTAGAAAAGTTCCTCTCAATGTTAAAGAAAATATATTAAAAGTAATCTACGTTGAAGAAATAACACGAGTGCATTTCTCGTTTTTAGATTTACTAATACCGTATAGATATCTAATCAGTGAAAAAGTATTTGAGTATACAAAGATTTTAAAAAGCAACAAGATATACATCAAAGATGCTTTGAAAAATCTGTCTTCCTTTTCTGACAAAGAAATGGTATTTTACGAAGGTAACTAGCTATTTAGTTCTGCTACTATTCTTTCCCTATTATGAAAAAAGCTGCAGTTAGAATTAAAATTTCGAAGTTGAGTTCATATCGGGATCGAGTATCGAAAAGTATACAGCAAGTCCCCACAATTGGCTGCAAGACAGTATACAGCACTGGTTAAAAATAACCACATGGTTTACGATGTAGTTTTTGTAATCGAAAATAAGACGTATATAGTATCCGTTCCGCCATGTAATTTGGTCGTAGTTTCTGCGTAGTAGTAAAAACGTGTTTTACCACGTGCACGGAGAGAAAATTCGACTAACGGCTACTATTGGAGTGAGGTAATGATCACTCGAATGGTTAGGTAGTTTCGTGACAGTAAAAAATACATGCACTCATTACCATCCAAGATAGTACTATATACAAATTTTGTTTTCAAAAAGTATGGTTATTAAGCAATTACTTTACTTTTAGTTAATGCTATGGCTATTGTAAAATATCTTAGTTATTCAGTATACGTTAAAATACCTTCATTCTTATAATTTGTATGAAAAATAATAAATGAATGAAACATATTTAGATGGTATTCATTACCGAACTTGAGGGGTAATGAATAGCAGACTTTTTATTATCCCAAGTTTTCCTAAACGTTTGGTAATCAAATCGTGTGGTTATGAAAAATATTGAAAAATGTATTGATACCATTATTTATACTTTTTCTGACCATTAATGGAATTACCATGCGGGTAATAACACAAAAAATAGGTAATGCATGCTTATAGTTTAGTTTAGTTTATTTATTTCTTTTCCATGTACAGATTTTACTCCTTTTAAATTTTCCCTTACAGTCTTTCCACTCTTTCTTATATCTAGGTTTACATAAATTATCTTATCTCTAACGCTATATACATTTTACATTTTATTCGCATTTTTACATTTAATACATTTATTTACATCTCTTTGCGCTTTTTTTACATACATACAATTCGCCTATCTATCCCTTCTCTTTCCTTTACGCATCCTGGTCTACCTCCCCTTCGCTCCCATTTATTCCTTGCCCTTTTTCCAACTCAGTGCTTGATTTTGCTAATTCCTCAAACCCTCTACTGTACTCGCACATTTCCACCCTTAGTCCCCCCCCCTAATAACTCTCTCAACTTCCCCCTAATTTTCCTTTCCTCCCCTATCAGTCTTAAATCATCTATTCCTTTTACCCATTCCTTATTTAATATCTCTTTCGCTTCCTTACAGACCCAGATGTGCTCTATTTTCTCTTTTTCCTTCTTACATACCCTACAAGTTGTATCTTTATAACCTTTCTCCTCTATCCTTCCTATGCTACCGCACCTTAATCTCGCCCACTGTTCTTTCATCTTCCCCCCATCTTTTATCCATCCAATATTTTTCACATCCTATCTTTAATTTCCACTCCTTATATTCCTCGTAGTATCTAGATCTATCTATTTTGCCCCACATCTTTTGTATTTCCTGCTCCGCCCTTATTTTCCTTCCCTCTTCCCACCTGCCTTTAATGTCCTCCACCGCTCTTCCCTCCCTTATCCATTTCAACGTCTCTCCGTCCCCTGCCGACCTAAGAGCCTCCCTCAGCTTTTTTCCCCACTCTGTCGGATACCCATTTATCACGTTCCTGATCTCCTCCCTTAAGCATATTCTAGGCCACCTGTCCTCCTTCATTTTCAAAATTTCTAGCAAGTAATCCTCTGCCCTTTTCACTGACTCATTTTCTAAACCTCCTCTTCCCACTTCCATTTTCCAAATATAATCTGGAGTATTTTCATTTATTCCCAACGCCATCTTCACATATCTACCCTGCATTTTTTCTATTTACTCCCATCTCTCCCATCCCCAAATTTCTGTTCCGTACATCCCTCCTGCTTTCACTATTGCATCCATCAAGAAAAGCCTATCCTTTAAGTTCCCTAATTTTTCCCTCCTCCAGATTCCCCACACTGTGTTCATTGCCTTTCTAACCTTTGCCGTTATTCTTTTTATATGCGTCCCATGTGTGTTCTTGGAGTTAAACCAGAATCCCAAGTATTTGTATTCCCTTACTTCTTCCAGCTCTTTCCCCTTATATGTCCATTTTTCCGATCTCCTCTTCCTTCCCCCCTTTTGAAAATCATGACCTTAGTTTTTTGCGTGTTTACTTGTAACCCATTTTCCCCACTAAACTTCTCTAGCTCCCTAAACATGCCCTGTAACCCTTCCTCAGTGTCCGCTACCATTGCCACGTCGTCCGCGAATTTTAAACAATAAATTTTCTTTTTCCCTATAACTGTACCTCCCACCTTCCGTTTCTCCCATTGTTCTTCCGGGTCCTCCAAGTAAATATTAAACAATGTTGGGCTAAGCGGGCATCCTTGCCTTACCCCCTTCTTTGTTTCGAATCTCTCTGAAACTCCCTCCTCCGTGAGTATTTCGCTTTCCGTTCTTCTATATATTCCCTCCACCATATTTAAAAACTTTCCCTCTATTCCCATCCCTTTCATTTTCTCTATCAAAACTTCCCTCCTTACCGAATCAAAGGCTGTTTTGAAGTCTACAAAACCCATGTATAATTTACCCCCTTGTTCTTTATTTTGTTGCCTATTAGGCTATTAAGGACGAAAATATGGTCCCTGGTCCCTCTGCCCTCTCTAAAACCTGCCTGTCTCTCTCCAATCTTTTCATTTTTTTCCAACCACTTCCTGGATCTTCCCGCCATTATGTTCGTTAAAAAATTATAACCCACATCTAAAAGCGACACCCCTCTATAATTTTTTATGTCCTCCTCATCCCCTCCTTTGTGTATCGGGAAAATTCTCGCCGTTTCCCATCCTTTCAAGAGTTTTCCCTCCTTAAATATCCCATTAAGAACCTCCCTCAACTCTTCTTTCCATTCTCCAGTTAGATTCTTTAAAAATTCTATCACCATCCCGACTTCCCCGGCTGCCTTATTGTTTTTCATCTTCCCTAATGCCTTTTCTAAATCATGCATCTCTATATCTCTATTTAGCTCTATCTGGTCATTCTCCCCTTCTCTGTGTTCTCCCAATTTGTTTCCCTCCACTCTCTCTCCTCCCTCCCTCCTATCTTCTTTTTCCCCGCATCTCAATAGATTTTTAAAGTGTTCTACCCAATCCTGCTTTTTAATGTTTGCCGCTTTTTTCTTCCTTCTCTGCCTGAACTGTCCTATTGCTTCCCAAAATTCTGTCATCCCCTTGCTTTCCTTCAGTTTTTTCCATTTCCCTTCCCTCTCTTCCTCCTTCTTTTTATTGATGATTACTTTTAAAAGCTTTTTTTCCCCCTTCAATTCTCATTATCCCTTATTTCTTTTGTTTCTATCCATGTTTTTAGCGCCTTCCAAACCTCCCTCTTTTGCTTGATTATTTCGTAGTCTTGCCTTATTCCAGCTTTCCTATTTTTCTTTTTTGCCAATCCTATTTTTCTGCTAGTCTCCCATATTGCCTTGTAGATGATGTCCCACCTTTCCTGTATCCCTCTTTCCACCCCTCCTTGAGCTTCTTTCCACTCCTCCATGTTTTCTTTATATTTCTTTATTCTTCCTGCGACCCACCTCAAATTTTCTTCTTTCGTTTCTTCTCTCCCTTCCTCCTCCGATATATCTCTTTCTTCTTCTCCCCCCCCCTTTCTATGTCTACTTCTAATGGTAGGTGGTCTGACTCTATCCTTTCTTTTATATTTAATTTCTTAACTACGCTTCCTCCCTCATTTTCCCTTTCAATCAGCAAATCAAGCACTGAGCTGCTATTACAGCCAATAAAGGTTTGCTTTCCTTCCCAATCCCCCTCGGTGCTTCTGTTCTTTATAATCATTCCTAATTCCTCGCAGCATCTTAGTAGTTTCCTACCTTCTCTATTTACAATTTCATCGCTCGACTTCCTTGTCCTTTCTCTTTCTCCTTCCCTACTTAATTTCCAGTCGACCAGTCTCGCATTAAAATCCCCTATCATTAGAATCTGCTCCCCCTCTTCTATTCGATTTTCCGCAATTATCTTAATCTCTTTTATCGCTTTATCTATTTATCCATTAATGTACACTACGATCACACTAAGCTTTCTATCTCCTTCTATTCTAACTCGATTCCTTTTATTATCAATCCGCAACTCCACTCCTCTATGCCCACTATATTTAAATTTTTCCTCACTCCTACTAGAACCCCCCTTTCGCCCTTCCTTTTTTCTTTTCTTTTGTCGCACCTTTTGCTTTCCATACGTACTCTTTACTGAGTCTACCTATCCACTCCCTTTCCTTACTTTTCTCTATCCAAGTTTCCTGTAAAGCTATTATCCCCAACTTATATATGTACTCTTGTACTCCCCATATTTTTCCTGCCCCCGCTATATTCCATGACAGCATTTTTATAACCCCTTTTTCGCATATTGTCCCCTCGAAAAGTCTTCTCCTCTGCTACTACTATTCTCCCTTCTTTTTCGCTCCATTCATACCAAATTCCCTGTATTCTTACTTTTTGGTATCCTAGCTGCGTTTCAAAGCCATTTTCCTCCTCTTCTTTTACTAACCTTTCTAACCAGTCCTGTATTTCTTTTTCTCTCTCCTTATAGTCATCTTCAAGCCAAATATTTATCCCTCTTAACAAGTTTTTCCTGCGCTTATGCGCAGGAAAAACTTGTCTATTTTATTTTCACATCTCTATTTTATTTTCCATCGCCTCCAAATCTAATACAAGACCTCCCCCCATTGCTCTTATTTTTCTGATATATATCTCTAGCCCTAACTTTTCCTTAATTATACCTTTGATTTCTTCCTTTATTTTGCTTCCTACTTTCTTACCCCCCTTATGAATAGTAATACATGCTTATATTATCTGTATAACGGTGCTTACTACCGTGTATAAAAGATCAGTAACGAGTATACTGATCTAAAGAGTATCGAGAGGAATTGATGCAGCAGCTCGTAGCAGGCTTCTTGAAGGCTATACGAAACCTGGCCCGTAGCGCAGTATGCTGTACGTGCTCGTCCTTGAGCACGGGAGCCCGCGGAGGCGTCGTGAGTGCTTATACTGCGTAGCTTAATCGCGAATGAAGTAAACGCATATCCGAGAGGGGTGAGCGCGGGGAAAAGGCAGAGAGTCAGGCGTAAAATCACTAAGAGCAGGTGAAGTTCAGACTTATGTTTGTGTATTGTAAATACAGCCAAATACAGTAGCGGCACGAGGCAAGAGGTTGCACTCAGAGCGATAGCACCGGCGACACACAAGGACACAGCTTGCTAGGGCGATGTCGCAGATTTCTCGCACGCAAAATCCACGAGGGTTCCCGGTACAAAAAAAGGTGAAACCGTTCGACTGTAATCTTCGGCGGAACCAATCGTACTTATCTCGCGCGGGACGCGTCGGCGAAAACCAGCGTGGGCTTTCTCCCACTCTCCTTCTCGCGGCACGCGCGTGGCTCTCTCTCTCTCTCTCTCTCTGTCTCTGTGTGTTCGCACGCTGGGTCTTCTGCTCTCTAACTTACCTTACCGCTGAAAGAATGTACATAATATAGATTTATACATATGTATATACATGTGTTGTAATGAGGGAGAGAGACATAACGAAAGTACGATAGTCAGCTCGTTATATCTGTTATTTTACTTTTTAAAGTTTAAATTATTTAATATTAAATAACAGATAATAGGCAGATATGACCTATTTATTTCGTTATTATCCGCATGGTACTTCCATCAATGATTACAAAAAGTATAAATGGTCCCTACTGAAAAATCTCAGATGAGAATCCGGTGATTTTTACCTAAAAATCACGCCGAAATCTCATGTAACTAATTTTTGGTTCTTAACAGGTTTCAAACCATTCCTAGTCAATTGGTGACTAATTAAAAAAAATTAGAACTAGAATTTTTTTTTAAATTCTTCAAGTTGCGTTATTTCTATACTACGTAGTAACTACCACTAAACCACGTTAGCATTCGGAAACCACGAGGTTCTCCTCAACAGGTAGAATATGTATATACAAATCTGCACAATTTTCTGT
This sequence comes from Nasonia oneida, assembly GCA_037356405.1. NCBI lineage: Eukaryota > Metazoa > Arthropoda > Insecta > Hymenoptera > Pteromalidae > Nasonia > Nasonia oneida. The sequence continues at coordinate 7,446 of JAZHPH010000686.1, read as the reverse complement.
CAAACAGTATGTAAAATATATGCGTACGAATATGCAGAAAGTATGCAGAATATGTACGTGGAAAACTGCAGCTCTAGCTGCAGACTTTGCTGTAGCTTTTTTTATACGGGTTATCATCTATTATAGGTAGAAACATAAATGCAACCTTCACATTATTATTATTTTTCATATTTCTATATTCACATTATAGACTCTTTACATCTGTAAATTTTGAACAAATTTCTGTTGAAAGTAAATTTTTTCGTAAATTCGGATTTATAACGTAATGGGATACGGAAAATAACGTGCAACAAATTAGTACATTACGATACAAGTGGCATACGTAGCCCTTTATAGCACGGAGTGTATTAGGAGCATGCCGAGACTACAACACGATTATTGTAAAATGTTTACTTTCAAAAGGGATAATTATATAAAAATGATTAACATCAAATATAATTATGTGGTTTTATATGCATTAAATAGTTTGTTGCTATTTGTTCACCAAAAAACAGGCATTAACATATATACTTAAATAAACAACTTTTCTAACTTAATCATAAGTATAGCTTTACCTTAAAGAGGTTGGGTAGATCTCGGTTTGCTGGAAAGAGAGAAAGGCCCCTCTGCCCTGCCTAACTTTGAATTCAATTATCTCGAAAACGATATTGACAAATATTCTTAAATTTAACACGCTATTGTAGAACTTCTAAAAGAATAACATTAAATTTCTAGAAATATATCATATTATATTGGTTTGGCTATCCAACCTACTTAACGTGATAACCTACTTTTTTCTTGTAAGTATAATAAGAATATATTCGTAAATTGTAAAAATTTTGTATTCTTTCAGTCTTCAATCAAATTATAAGCGGAATAAATTCTGATAAACTTATAACGCTTTCAGATCCATCTGCTCTATCGTCGTCGCAAAATTCTCGGACATTGTAAGTTGTGTATTACAAGTTATACAAAGATTCTTTTTTCTTACTAATTAAAATTGAATTTAAGTGATTCCAAATAAAATTTTCATTGTTTGTAAAATCTCGTATTGATTCAACTTGCGATTTAGCTTTACATTTTTTATAATAAGTATTTTCGTACTTATTCTAATTAAATCAGCATACATTTTATTTTTAACTAGTTTTTGAGAATAATAATTTTTATAGCACTGGGTGGCTTAAATCCGCCAACACACGCTCATCCGTGCGGTATGAGCGTGTGTTGGCGGATTTAACACTTCAGCACGGCGGAAGCTTAACCTCGACGTGCCAGAATATACCTCATACGACGCTTGTATCGTAATACATATACTATACAAATTTTTTACTTTACTTACAGAACAGAAACGTGCCTTACGAGTCGAACATTGGAACTAAGCATTATTGATGCTTTGGCTACATATGTTGTACTCGATACATATTTATTACGTGTGACTACACATAAAGTTACAACTAAAATATTGGATTCATTAAAAAATAATGCAGAATTTAAAATTAAAGTTAAAGAAAACATGGAAAATTTTCTTGATGAGTACGATGTAGTTGACACTGCTATCAAATTAACAGATTTAATTAGGAAATTTTTGCTTGATTTAAAAATTCAGCACGAAAAAATTATAAAGCATGTCAAGAGTTATTTGAAAATAGTGCATCCTAAAAGTGGAGTCTGCTTCCAAGGTTGCTATAGGTATGTTATAAAAAACAGTGTTAATTACTTTTGGATTATTTTTTTTTGAACAGATTGACTTTTGATATTTTAATGATTATGTAATTTGGTACAGCAGTAACTTTGGACGCGCTACCCGCGTTCTTGGATAAGCGTAAAATTTTAGTATAAAAAAATTAAGAATTCCGCGAAAATGACAAAGTACACCTCCTTCTTAACATATTTAAAAACTAATAAAAGCCCAGAAAAACAGCTTAATCCAAGAGAAAGATCACAAATTTGCTAAACAATTAAACCTATGCAGTCACTGCCGATATCTTAAACTCATTTATCTTTAATTGGTTATTATAGTAGTAACTTAAAATGACTTATACAATGAGCATAGTAAATTCTCAGCGCTTGTGCGAAAAGAAAACCGGTCGTTCTCTGATTTTCTATCGGAAATCGTTAGTTTGTTCTCATTGTTATGTGAATGTTCAGTTATTATAGTTAATTTCTCTTTTGTTATCATTTCTCTGAATTTTGTAAGAAAATGACATCTTTACTCAACCATAAACAATTAGCAATCAATAATCATAAAAAACATCAGAAAAAGTAGTAAATTTTTTTACCGGAGATCTTTTTATTTAAAATTTTGTTAAATAGTTGCATTTTATTTGTTTCTTCCCTGGTAGAAATTGATTCTATTAAATTGCTAGTAACAGCCTACTTTTAATAGAGTTAGATGAGAACTAGACACTTTTATTAGCCTAGTTTATGCCTGACGCTTAACGTTTTCTACAATACTAAATCGATATTTATTAGTAAATCTTATTAATTTTAACAAGTTAATCGCTAGTTTTTCACTTTTTTAGTTCAAGTTCAGAAATTCTTTGTTTGTAACCACTCCAATTTTTGTTAGACAAATTTCTACCAGGGTTAAATCACTCATAGTTCGAATAAAAGACCTCATATTTAATACTTTATATAGTATAATTAAAAACGATTTATCAAAATTATTTTTGAAAATTAAATTGTTTAATTGTTTTAGGTACTCAAAGGAGAATAACATTGGTGTAAAAATATGTGCTACATAGAAATGGAGCAAAAATGCAGTAATTGATGAATTATATGGTCGAAAGGTTAACTTGAATCAAGAAGTAGAGCAATATTTGAGAGAAAATAACCTAGATTTCTCAGTGATGAAAAGCTCTATCAATAACAAAATGCAATTATGGTTAGGTACAGCAGCATTTGTGAACCATGACTGCGAACACTACATATCACTGTATGAACTCAAAAAACATAGTATGCATGAAAGTGATTCGTGATATTGATTATGGAGACGAAATTACCTGCTCTTATGGAGATGACTATTGGAGTGATAAGGAGTGCGAGTGCATAACATGTGATAGAAGCATTGCAAAAAAATGAATGAACGACAAGAAAATAAGTAATTATTAGCTATACAAATGTATTATAAATAGAAAAATTTGTTAATAAAAAAATCTTTTCTCTATAATTGTTGGGTGTTTTTATAATCAATGAAGGGGTGGTTAGAGCAAACATTACCACTGTTGAACGACCTTAAATTGTCTAGTTGTCATTTACCGGTAAAAATTGACTTCATAGTGTAAAAAAAAAATTTTATAATGATCGATTTTAGATCAAGAGCTATTAAGGTGAATAAGTGAGTAAATAATTTTATATTGTAAATAATATTAGGTACTAACAGTGAAGATATGACAGTTGTAATGAGGGAGAACCTAAGCAGGGATGTAAACCGTCTAGCAGTTCTGGCGCGTATAGTGTCGGCCTAGGCTGTATTTCGCTGTTAATCATTATCAAAAAAAATAGTTGGCCTCGTTACCATATTTGATGTAGTCTTAAATATTTCTAAACTTTAGAGGCGCATTCACGTAAGTAAACGAGTTATCGGGTATACAATGCTATTTAAAAAAACGAAGCCTAGTAAATATATGAACCCGATTCAAAACGACTCAAGAAAAACTATCCGCAGATTTAGAACTCGATATCAATATCTATCAGACCCCACACGCGCTGTTGATTATTATCACAAAAGAGAAAGGCGTTTTATCGATGTGTAGTCTCGAATATTGCTAAAAATTGCAGGTGCATTTGCATAAGTAAGCAGGTTATCGGGTATACAATGCTATTTACAAAATAGAGCCTTATAAATAGATTCACCTGTGATTTATATGACAATTTTGAATCTATTGCATTAAGAGATTGTATTAAAATGCATTAGCATTCCATTTTTTATGGAACGCGAGACTACATTTTCCTAAAGTCCAAATAAAATCAAGTTTCTTAGAATCAGGTGAACTAGCGGTGACGTGTAGACGCGCATTTTTGAAATATCTGCTTACTAAATATATGGAACTGATTCGAGAGGAAGATAACAACACTCTTCACAGATTTAGTATTGGAATGAAATATCCTAAGATTGTTCATAGCACAGGCTAGCTTAAAACCACTTTCACGCCTTTTCGTAGCATTAGCACTCCATTTTGGGAGCGTGAAGTAAGCGCCGAAGCATTGCGAGGGTGATATGCACGATGCAATAAAGGACTACTTTTGTCACGGATAGGCATAATATAAGTGAGGCTTTCCGCAAACTAGAGCTATAAAATCTTATTCTCAAGACGACCTGTGCATGGATTGATATAATATACGTGTAAGCGTGTGTAAACCTGTTCTTGGCGCACAAAAAGAAAAAATTATACACTATAAAGATACGATACGCGCAGAGAGTATAATGCAATCCATTAATAAAGCTTTTTTCGTAGAACGCAAAACAACTTTTTCCTAAACTCCAAATAAAATCAAGTTTCTTAGAATCAGGTGAACTAGCGGTGGCGTGTAGACGTGCATTTTTTAAATATCTGCTTACTAAATATATGGAACTGATTCTGGACGATGATAACAACACTCTTCACAGATTTAGTATTGTAATCAAATATCGTAGGATTGTTCATTGCACAGACTAACCAGAGCTATAAAATCGTATTTTCAACACAATCTGTGCATAGGTTGACATAATATACGTGTAACCGTGAGCAAAACATGACATAATTGAGGATTTATGCAAACCATTGCTATAGAATATGGTTTATAATATAGGATGCGAATTGATACAAAAATTAATATACTATTTGAGCTTTTAAAGCTGGTTAAATAAGGGCATTATACTTTAGAAATTTTATTTTTTTAATCGTAAAATTATCACGTTATGCCTGTCGTCCTGATCTCTTGCGTTCTTTATCATGTATCAACAAATACCCTCATAATAAGCAAACTTTTAATGATTGTGTATACAGTATAAAGAGTTAATTGATTAGAAAAAAAGGTGGTACAAAAAAAAACACAGCAAGTAATTGAACTGTTAATTTATTATTAATAATTATTTACGATAATGTCAAGCTGATTCCATCAGCATATAGTTTAAATAAAACATTTTCTTTGTTATAAAATAATCGATTGCTTTTCTTTGATTTCTCCTCTATCTTCTTGAGTTTCCTTTTAATAAAATTTATTTGTAATATCACTACCTGGATTGCATCCTAACTATCAGCATGTAGTTAAAATAATATACATTTTTTTTTGTTATAATATAACTGATCATTTTTTCCGTAGCAATAATACGCAATAGTATTTGTAATATCACTAGCTGGATTACATCCTATCTATCAGCATGTAGTTAAAATAATATACATTTTTTTTTTGTTATAACTGATTGTTTTCTTTGTAGCAAATACGAAATAGTATAAAAAAAAACTTGTATATAAATTAAGAAATTATATAAATATTATCACTTTAAGCGATGGTAAATACTCAGGTTTGGATCTGATTTTGTACTATTTATGTTCAAGGTGTTTGGTTTAGCTTGAGTATCTGCGCCTTCCTGTGTCTTCTTTTTCTACGCTTGTAACTGGCTTCTTACATCCGCAACTTTTCTTGACCTCTCTTTCATTAAAGGCGTTTTATTTATAACTTCAATCATTTCCCTGCCTGCAAAGGTGTGCCTGATAAAATTTTTTCGTGGAAGACCGATAATGCATTTCTTTCTTCTGCATCCCATCTGTGTCTATATTTGATCGAATTTGCATTACTTGCTGCTTTTTTTTTCTATACCGTCTGCCCTTAGGTTCGTCATGCTCTGGCGAACTATAGGATGAACCAGATTTTGATTTCTTGGTATGTCTCTTCTTCAAACGAGGTTTATCGTCACATGCCGAAAATTCTAAACGTTGCATCAATGGTTCTTCGGAATGCACTATCTGGTAATGCCGGGACATTGTTGTATCATCCTTGCCACAAAAATAGCATATGTATTTCTTTAGAGTCTTGTTATTTTTTGGGACAACTTTAGTTTTCGCGTTCTTCATCATCTCTCCAGCTAACTCCACGTTCACTGTAAAACTCTTTTTATTCAGCGAATTTTTCGGGAACTTTTGCCTGACTGTGTCTGAAATCATTAAATAGAAATGTTACAAAATTACAAATTTTATTGTTTAGTTACTCAAAATATTATTCTCCAAATACCATGGCAAATGTTAATATATGATATAAACCAAATTATAATCTTAAAATTTAACCTAAGATGTACGTTTTAAAAATTTATTTAGAGTAATAAATCTTGGTAATAAATTTTCAAAATATAATAGTATTAGTTATCTGAACTATTATTATTATTATCAATTGATTTGTTATATGAATAAAAGAATATTTTCAGCGTTATCAGGAACATAAATGATTGAATAGTAACAGGTTATGTACAGTTAAAAAATCTACCAGGGATAAGGATATAACAATATTTCCAGCAACTTATCAGAACATTTAAAAAAAAATAGATTTTTACCTTCGGTATTTTGCACGTTGTCTTTTGCGGCATTGTTATTACAGGCATAATCTTTTTTAGTGGCGTCATCGTTGTTATCAGCAGTACAATTATTATTCAAAGGGTCATCTGCTACAACTGGTTCTAAGACTTCGCCATCAGTTTCGCAATCACCGCCCTTATAAGTACCAAAAGGACTAGAATCATCAGGCCTATCCCCGAAAAGTTCATGTTCATTATTGTTATAACAAGCATCATCATGTTTAGTGGTGTCATTGTTATTATTAGTAGTATAATTATTATTAAAGTTATCATCTTCTACGATTGGTTCTAACACTTTGGCAGCAGTATCGCAGTTACTATCATTATAAGTACTAGATTCATGACCCTCATAAGCAGTATCACAAGAACTAGTGTTAGCAGGTCTAACGCCAAGGAGATCATCTTCAGTTAACTTATAGTCAGTATCATAGTCAGGAAGAGAACATTCAATGCCTTCACATATTTGGTATTCTTTAGGATCACAATTGGCAGAGTCACAATAAAAAGATTTGGACCCAGGAACATCATGATCAGCAACATGTTTCGAATCATCAAGAATATTATCACACTCAATCGGACAACAACCATTAAGTTCTAAATCCTCTTTGCTTATTTTAGCACATTCTGGAATAAAATATCTTTGATAAGTAATACAGTTCCTTTTGATTAAATATAAGAATTTTTTAAGGCAGTATATATATATATATATATATATATATATATATATATATATGGAAATTGGTCATTTTGGGTAAATTCAAAACTATCATAGAAATGAATTCTACTATCATAGATAGGTAGTTTACGTCATAATAATGCTAGCACACTAGCTCTCGTTGCTATCTATGGCTTTTAAATGCTTTCTATGGGGTTAAGGCATTTCGGGTAATTTATACATATGAAAATTGGTCAGTTTG
>JAZHPH010000685.1:0-27122 GCA_037356405.1 Nasonia oneida | reverse complement strand
TGAAAATCATCAAAATCGGTGAGTTCGGGTTGGGTACCTTTCCTTGTTAGTCATGTACTTCCTCTTTCATTTCTTTCCACTGATATCGCTCACGGATGCGTCTATACGTCTTACCCATTCCTCTGTGTCCTCCGAATAGATTGTTGTGATAGTCCTCTAACACAGCTAGACGATACTCCGGAGCTAGCACTTTGCACGTTCCGTGGCAGAATGTTATCGCTATTTTAACATTTTTAAAGAAGTTCTTGAATGTTTGTACTAAAACTCTTCTAGGAAGTGTATCCACGAGTTCACCTGTTCTAGGTATCCTGAACGAGCGTAGTTTCTTTTCTGTTATAAGTTCTTTTAACGTTTTCAGACACTTATATAAACTGCTGGGTTTAACTTCATCGCTTACTATTTCGGTTACTACCAGGCTGAAAACGTATCTCTTGCGGTTGAGGGTTATTATTACGTCTCCAACGTCAGCTTTAGCTTTCGTTAGGTCGTTTCGATATATGGCTTCAATGTCTGTAAGCAATAATTCGCCTTCACAACTGGAAGACGATGAGTCTTTCATAGGTGTTTTCAGTATACTTTTTGTTAATTTTGTTTCTGCTGGTAAGACAGATTTCGCTTTTCTTATAGGTTTATCTTGCAAAACGTCCTCAACTTCGCTTTCCCTCAAGCTTTTACCTGAATTTAAAGCTTCTTCTGAATTGATGTCACTATCTGATTTTAAATCGTTTCCTATTAGGCTTGGAAGAATCGACCTTATCCTTAACGGTATAGGTGGTGCGTCTGATGTATCGTTGTTGTTTATTCCGTTAGCGTGACGTCCGTGGTTTGCTCTTCACTTGCTGACGAAAATTCTGTCACTTCTGGGTCTGAGAAGGCCACAGTCTTCACCGTGTCCTTTCTCCTTTGTCTCAATCTTTTTGCAATAGTACTTCCGTCTAAATTGGCCTGTCCACCCTCCATACCAGCAGGAATCGGTGGTGCATCTTTTCTTGAACTTGGTTTCCGTCTGGTTTTCTTTTTGTCCGTTTCTTTCGTATCGTCCGACTTGTTTTTGCTTCTATTTTGCCTAACCAACGATGTTTTTGTCGGTTTTGGCCTAATCGGCATCATTCGCACCTCTTCACCCCGGTTTTTCCTTTCTTCGCCTTTACTCTCATCGTCTGAATTCTCTTGGTCGTGCTTATCGATTGGATTTCTAGACAATGCGTTCGCATTGACATTCAGTCGTCCGGGTTTATACTTAAAAGTGTAGTGATAATTTCTCAAGCGCATTCTCCATCTGTTAAGCCGACTAACGGGGTCTTTCAAAGAGTCCATCCAGGTTAGAGGTTCATGGTCTCCGTACACCGTAAAGTGCCTTCCATACAGGTAGTGTCTAAAATAATCTACGGCTTCTACCATTGCCAGACATTCTTTTTCGGTTGTTGAATAATTTTTCTCAGCTTTATTGAGAGAGCGGGACATGTTAGCTATTGGGTGGTCTCCGCCTGGCTCACCTTGACTGAGGACTACTCCTAATGCTCCGTCACTGGCATCCATAGTTAATATGAACAGCTTTTCCATGTCCACTGATACTAAAACTGGCGCCTCACACAGGGCTTGTTTTAATACCTCAAAACTCTGGTCCACTTCGGATGTCCACTCCCACTTCTTGTTCTTCTGTAAAAGGAAGTTGAGTGGTCGGGCTTTGTCCGCTAAATCTTTAATGAAGCGTCTATAGTACCCCGCTAATCCAAGAAATTGTCGGATTTCTGTTTGATTAGTTGGTTTCGGAAAGTTCTTAACTGCAGAAATTTTACTCGGATCTGGTCTTAATCCATAGCAGTCAATTATGTGTCCCAAATATATCATTTCCGGAGTAAAAAATTGACATTTATCTATCTGTAAACGCAACCCTGCATCAGAGAGTCGGTCAAATACTTTATACATTTTTTTCTCGTGTTCTTTCCGGAACACAGTCCATTAAACGTTGGAATTTTGGGGGTGCATTAGCCAAACCAAATGGCACACACACGTACTCAAAATGGCCATACTTGGTGTTGAAAGCAGTCGTTTGAATATCCTCCGGTTCTAACTCTATCTGGTGAAAACCCATAGCTAGGTCAAAAACCGAGAAGTACCTTGCACTGCCAATTTTTTCCAAAATTTCTACGATGTTAGGTAATGGATAAGCGTCCTTTATCGTTTTTGCATTCAATTTACGATAATCAATCACCAATCTAACTTTCCTTTTACCGTCCGGTCCCGGTTTCTTGGGAACAATTCTGCAAGTACTGCAAAATGGACTGTTTGAACGCTGATGACACGTGCATCCAGGAGTTTTTGTAGTTGATGAAATAACTCCTCTTCTTGTCCGGTCGGTCCTCTTTTATATTTAATCTTATATTTCACACAGGACGTTCTTGGCGCTTTATCGCCGGGCAAATAAAACAAATGAGAGTATTTCTTCACTATTCGTTGTATTTGTCGGAATTCGTGTCTCTTGTGGTACGTTTTTCTCACTTTTTCCATGATAAACTTTACTCTGTCTTCTGCGTTTTTCGGAGCCGCTCCTTCCAGTGGAAAGTCCAGAAAATCATCATCTTCACTTAAATCAAAATCTTCAAGATGTTGTGGCGAAATTTCAATTTCTTTTCTGGATCTTCTCTGGTGTTAATTGCCATAGCGTAACAATAACCCTTTTCATTAGTTACTGCAGCTTCCCCTATATATACTCCCGGGACGGTCTTGATTAGCCTTAAGTAGGCCTGTCCTTTTACTGAATCTTCCGTAGCTGGAATTCTCACGGGTACTTTGGCTCTTGCTGGTAGCTTGAAGGTCGTGTTCCCCTTTGATTTATATCCATTCGGATTAAACGGTATGGTCGGTAAGTCCTGAATTTTAGAATTGATTGTTTCTGACTCTTAAGGGAACTCAAAATGTTCTACCGCTGTCTGGTTGTTCTCAGTAGGTAGTATTTCGGAACTTATCGGACCATATTTTAAGTCTGCGTCCACTTGATTTTCAGGAAATTTCTTATGTACAAAGGGCACTGGAGTTATAGGGCGACTTGCGGTGATTAGTACTTCATCACCGAACATGATATTCACTTTCTCTCCTTAAAGAAACGGATTTCCCAATATGATGTCTTCATGTAATGGTGTACTCGAGGGTAACACATAAAAAATGTGTTTCTTACCCATAATTGTTAGTTTTACTGTTCCTAACGTGTCAACCCTCCCACCGGGGGTTACCACCTTGTCGAGTGCCCGCTTTTTAGGGCCTGGTGTGGGAGCTCGTCCTGCGAGTCTTTGTGGTCGCTTCGGCTCCGGTGACGGGAGCCGGACATCCTGAACTCGGGTTGTCCTGGCGTGGCGGCGAAATTGAGCTGATGCGGGATACCGCCTCTCGGGTTCAAGAGTAGTCTCCCTGCCAAGATCCCCGTAAAACGGGCACTGCTGTCAGGCCTCTCCCCTGACCAAGGACGGGCCTCGGGATTCCCGAGGGCGACCTATGGATTGGCCGGAGGCTAAGGACAGCCCCCCCCCCCCCCCATTGCGTTTGGGAGGAGGCGCAATGGGTATTTCATCCAACCCATAATAAGGGGTGAGCCATCGTTCTGAGGGAACTAGTTGGCCGCTGGGGTACTAGTCGGTCGCAAACGATGCTTCGGGGAAACCTGGCGAAATCTCCGAGTATCTAGCCTTACTGCCACATGCGCTACTCGTGTGACTTTTATGGAACCAAACACTAAAAACTTAGATTAGGGAGGAAGGGGGAGCAAAGCTGAAGGCTACAGGGCGGCACCGCCTAGTCAGCCGGAGGTGGAGCACCCTACCGCGAAACCGGAGGGGAAGAGTGTTAAGGGCAACACTGCCTATAACACTCTGACCCGATGGATTACTGGGGCAGCTAGCACCAGTTTAAACCTGAATAGTGACCCCGCTGGGGCCTCAACTGCTGGGGACTCTTCGCAGAACCCAACAGAGGTCGTAGCGGGTGGAAGCTCTGGGGAACCTTCGGGGAACCCGGAGCCGTCTCAGGGTGGGCAGGTCGGCATGGGAGTGGACCTGCAACAACCGCCGGCAGGGGCGAACACGCGCACTGGTGGTGTCTTCGACACGGATCTTGCCGGAGGGGGGGGGGGCTCACAGAACCCTCAAGCGGATCTAGTAACTGGGCATTTGAGCTACGTGAGATAGTAAACATCTCTTTCCAGAGAAGCTGTCCCTGGACCATCCCAAAGGGAACATGGGGTACCCCATGGTGGAACCGAGAGCTAGAGGATCTGCTTTAACAGGGCCAAGAATACCCGCAATAGTGCCGATTGGCAGATTCACAGAGAAGCCAAGAGGCTATACAAAAACCGCATCAACGCGGTGAGAATCAAGGGATGGAGGGACTACTGCGAGGATATCGAGAGATATCCAGACGCGGCTAGACTCCTCCGGATACTCGCGAAAAATCCTGAGGTATGGCTTGAAGCAATCAGACTGCCTATAGGAGAATACACAACCTCGGAAGAGGGGTGTTTAAAACTACTTCTGGAAGCCAACTTCCCGGGCTTTCGGCTCTCCCACGAGATGGGGGATGAGAGCTAGGGTAGGAATAGGCAGCAGAGGGCGGCATGGGATCTGGCGGCGAAGGTCTTCACACCGGAAAAGGTCAAGTGGGCCATAAGGAACTTTCAACCCTTCAAGGCGCGGGGCATCGATGGAATCTACCCGGCATTTCTTCAAGAAGGGCTGGAGGAACTGGTTGGCCCCTTGGTAAAGCTCTTCAGAGCAAGTGTAGCTTTGGCTCATGTACCTGAAATAAGGAAAACGGCCAAGGTTGTGTTTATTCCTAAGACAGGGAAACCTAGTCACACCACCGTCAAGGATTACAGACCTATTAGTCTTAACTCCTTTGTGTTCAAGACACTAGAAAGATTGGTGGATAGATTTATTCAAGACGATATCCTAACCGTGCTTCCTCTTCACCCTAATCAGCATGCGTACAGGGCGCGATTCTCTACAGAGACTGCCTTACACTCGGCGGTTTGGCGCATTGAGGAGCAGCTGGAAAGGGGGGAGGTAATAGTGAGAGTTTTTCTAGACATAGAAGGAGCGTTTAACTGCACCTCTATCGAAGCAGTTGTCAAAGAGGCAGGACTGCACGGGATGCCTAGACCATTAATAAACTGGCTTCAGAGCATGCTTACACGCAGGACTGTGATTTCGAGTCTCGGAACTGTAACAGTCTCCGGCAAGGTCAGTAAGGGAGGCGCGCAGGGCGGGGTGGTGTCGCCCACCATTTGGTGCCTGGTGGTAAATGGGCTACTGGAAGCGCTGAATGGGTGGGGCTGCTATGCTCAAGCCTACGCGGACGATTTCCTGATACTGATAAAAAGAAGTGAAATTGGCGCAGCCATGGACGCCATGCAGCTTGCATTAAGGAAAGTGGAGAGATGGTGCTGCTTGACGGGATTTTCGGTTAACCCGGATAAAGTCGAAATGGTAATCTTCTCCCGCAAGTACAAGCTAGATGCCTACAGGGCGCCCAAACTCTCTGGAGTCGCCCTACAGGTAAAGGACTCAGCTAAGTACCTCGGCATTGTTCTTGATAAAAAGCTAACCTGGGAGAAGCATCTCACGGCCCAGTGCGATAAATTCCTGGTGGCTCTATGGACATGTCGCGGGGCATTTGGCAGTACATGTGGACTAAGTCCCCGGATTATACTGTGGCTATACAGGGCCGTCCTGGTACCTCGTCTGGCCTACGCCGCGCTGGTCTGGTATATATATATATATATATATATATATATATATATATATATATATATATATATAAGAAAGGGTGCAGGGGAAACCATAGAGGAAAGGGACGCGTTTGCAAGAGGAGGAAACGTAAAAAGACCACTTCAAGAGAAAGAGAAAATGGGAGAAGATATAGCTAGGACATTGAAGAATACAATGGACATCATCCTACAAAAGGTAGAGGAGATAAATCCAAAAATGGATAAGGAAAAAGAAGAGTGAGAGAGAAAATGATAGGAAACTTAGAACAAAGGTACACAGGCCTGAAGGAAAAAATAAACAGGAAAACGGAGGAAGGTCTAAAAATGATAAAGGGTAAAATAAAAGAAGAAGGAGAAGAAAGAAAAAAAGGAGAAAATAATGGAAGGAGGCTGGAAAAGGAAAGATGAAGACAGGAAAGCAGATAAGAGAGATTGGGATGTAAAATTGGAAAAAATAAAAGAGAAAAGCGGAAGTCCAGGGGATTCTAGGAAAGATAGAAAAAATTGAAAGAAGGGGAGATAAAAGTAAAAGTAAGGAAATACAAGCAAGGGAGACCGAGGAAAACGGAACGGGAGCCGAGACAAAAAAGGGTAGAAAACAGATGGAAGAATTAGAATGAAGAATCGAGGAAGGAGAAAGAGATAGGAAAAGAAATAATACAATGATATCAGGTCGGGAGGAAGAACAGTGGGACAAGAAGACGGCAAAATAAATGGATAAAAAGAAAACTAGAGATAGAGATAACCTTCAGAAGGACGTGGATACCGAATGGGAGAATCCGCAGAATAGGAGCGGAATGCAGAAACTATGAAGAAAAAGGGTCAATTATGAGAGAAAAATCAAGATTACAAGGATCAGACATATTCATAGATTATGACCTAACATGGAAGGAGAGACGAAACAAGGAGAAACTAAGAAAATACGCGGCAAGGGAAAGAAAAGAGGGAAAAGAAGTTAAGACAGGTTAAAACAAATTATAGATTGAAGGGGTAGAATATATATGGAAGGAAAGGGAACAGGAGCTTTTTCAGAGAAAAAAAGCAGGAATAAAGAACTAATAGAGAAAATAAGTGAAATGGGCCAAGTATAATGAATGGAAATACAGAAGAAGACGAAACAGGAGAATACACGTACATAAGAGGGGCAGGATGCTCAGTGATAGATTATGTAATAGCCAATGGGGAAGGAAAAAGAGGGGTAAGTAAAATAAATATTAATTACAGGCTAGAATCGGATCACAACGTAGTGGAGATAGAGGCGGGCAAAATGGACTAGGGAAACGAGAAAGAGGAGGAAAAAATACAGAAAGGACTATATGGACAGAAAGGGCAATGAATCAATTCCGAGAAAAACTAAATCAAGGGGAAGAGAAAACAGAATGAACAGAACTAAAAAGAAGACTAGAAAAAGCAATTAGAAAGGAAAAGGGAAGCAACACAATAATAAAGAAAAACTTGTGGTGGGATAAGAAATGCAGAATTAAGAAAGCAGAGGTGAGGAAGCTAGGTAAGACTATAAAGAAAGGAGCAGGAAGGAAGGAAAGAATACGTCAAAGCGAAAAGAGGATGGAGAATTTTAGCAGTAAAGAAAAAGGATGCGGAAATGGAAAAGAGGATAAAAGAAGCGGGAGAAGACACAACCAGGAGAAAATTCTGGGAAGTGATAAAATGCAGGAGAAGAAAGAGGAGAACAAGATGTAGCAGTGCAATAAAGAATGAGGAATGGTTAAAACATTTTAAAGAACAACTGTGAGAAGAGGAAGAAAAAGAGGTGGGAACAGGCATACGAGCGGAGGAGGAGGAAGGTGAGAGCTTGGAAGAAGAAGAACACATTACCGAAAACGAAGTGGGGAAGGCAATTAGAAAAATTGAGAAGAGAAAAGCGCCAGGAGCAAACGGACTACAAAATGAGGAACAGGTAATAGGATAAATAACTAAGATACCAAATAGCATATGGAAAGGGGGAAAGGTACCAGAAGAATGGAAAACGGGAGTGATAACCGCGCTATTTAAGAAATGGAAGAGAGAGGAAGCAAATAATTACAGAGGGATAACTCTCATGAACACAGGGTATAAATTATACGCAGAAATAATAAGGGAAAAGATAGAAACTAGAGGGAAAAGAGATGCTTGACCATACCCAAATGGGTTTCAGAAAAGGGAGAGGTACGGCAAACGCAATTTATATTTCGAGTAAAGCAATAAAAACTAAACTGGATAAGAAGGGAGGTAAAGTCTACGCGTTTTTTGCGGATGTGAGCGGTTTTTGACAAGGTGAATAAAAGAGAGATGTGGGAAATAGACAAGGAGTAAAATCAGGATACGGGAGGATAACCCTACTGAAAAAGCTTCAGTGAAAATCAGATGATTTTCAAGGGAAAAGCGTGCCGATTTCGTATTAGATTAGCAGATGATTTTTAGATGAAAATCATGTAACCTTTTATTACTTTAAAATATTATGTTTTGGATTTATATTTGCTATAATATAACTTTTTAAACATTATTATTATTATTATTATTTTTATTATAATGGTTATAATGCTAGATTGTTCGCGTTTGCTATTTCGAAATAATTATTCAACAAGACTGTTGATATTTAGTGATAAATTTTATCGTTCGCAAAAAATCGTAAAATATAAAAATTAAGTCTTACAAATTAATTTAAACAGATTGAAAATCCAAGTGAAAAAAGTAGGTTGGTTTCATTTTTCATTTGTCTGACAAAACGCGAATAAACAATGAATACATTCGAATCAAAGCTTATTTGATAGTTTAGACATCGTACTTTCAGGCCTCATTTCAATTTTTATCTGACAGTGCATAATTATCGTGTATTAACAATCGGATAAAAGCAATGAAAATGGGGCACTACGGGCACGAGAAATTGTTTGCGCGGTGCTTCTGCTGTTGTTTTCCTAACCTCAAAAAGTGTATATCACTGTAAGATCGAATTTCGCTTTTTTATGATTGTAGCACCTATCATACAATGAAATATAGTTTAGTACTTCGTATTTTATTAATTTTCCTTTCCATTATTTTTTTTACATTATTAACGTGAAAATACTTCATGAAAACACCTGCTCATCGTGCCCCACCCGGTGCCCATTTTGACCCGCTAGTGAGGCACTTTGAACATACTTTACTTTTGGATTTTTATAAATAAACCCGTCACAACAAAATGAAATTCAACTGTCCATTTCGATTCTTGACATGAATTCTCAACTATTTTACTTTTTTGAATGTTTTCCAAGTATTCAGCTTTATTATAGTTTTATACTAAAGTTAGAGTGCCCGTCATGCCCCACCTACCCCTACATTCAGACTTGTCAATAGGGAATCATTTACACTGTTGCCTCTATCAAAATAACTAATATCAGAAAGTTCAAAATAATTATGTACATTTGAACTGAGAATATCTTTGGCGCAGTATATCTTGACTAAAACACTTACATGTGGATATGAGCGTTCTTGTAGAACTGTTGCAGCATGATTAATGTTAATATACCTAATTATCTGAGAGGTAACACCCTTTGAGCACCTAATACAAATTGTGATTTCCTGACTAGAAAGAGAAAGTTGAATGACACCATAGTGGTCCCCAATTTAAGACACTTTCGGCTATATGCAAGAGTGATGTATGTTGTAACTCATTGCTTTAACTCCAAAAAACTTCTCAGTTTTAGCTACAAATTCGTGTAGCATTTCATCCGCTTAATTTAATTCTGACACATAAATATGTTTTAGTAAAATGTACAAACTTTCTACATGGGTATTTATCCTGGGACATGGGTTGATGATGCTCACATAAACAATAATATAAATAATCAAAAAGATTCTATTCAGCAATTTACAATTTAAAACAAATATAAATAATAATATAAATAATATTGAAAAAGATTTTATTAATCTTTGCGAACGATAAAGTTATCACTAAATATCAACAGTCTTTTTGAATAATTATTTAAAAAGTTTATTCAATGATAGCAAATATAAATCCGAAACATAATATTTTAAAGTATTAAAAGGTTACATGATTTTCATCTAAACATCATCTGCTAATCAAATGCGAAAAAATTGGGTTCTTAAAATAAGAGGTCATATGCTTTTCACCTGAAAATCATCTGCTAATCAAATACGAAATTGGCACTCTTTTCCTTTGAAAATCACCTGGAAATCATCTGATTTTCACTGAAGCTTTTTCAGTAGGGAAGACAGGTGGGTTTGAACTACACAAAGGGGTTAGGCAAGGATGCCCGCTAATCCCGACACTTTTCAATGTAGCAATTGCAGACACAAAAAGAAAATTGAGTAAGGGAGGTACAGAAAGGAGGGATAGTCCTAGAAAAAAATAAATTTTGATCAATTTCATACGCGGACGATGTAGTGATGTTGGCAAACAATGCGACAGGGTTAAAGCAGATGATAAGAAAATTTAAAAAAATAATAGAAAAGAAAGGGCTAGAACTGAACACGGAAAAATCAAAGATAATAGTGTTCAAAAATGGGGGAAGAAGAAAAAGGAGGATAGTTTTTTTTTTCTGGGAAGAGAAGGATATAGAGGTAGTCAAAAATTTCGAATACTTAGTATACATGCTAAAGGAAAATGGAAAAAGAAAGGCACAAATTAAAATGGTAAAAGAAAAGGCAAGCTCGGTCATGAGCTCGATGTAGGGGTTAGAACTCTTCAAAGATAACTGGGAATTAAGGATAAGGTTATTTGATACGATGGTGAAAAGTGTAATGGAATATGGATCAGAGGTGTGAGGATGGAAAGGTAAGGAAGAACTGAAGAAGATACAGAGAAAATATATGAAATGGGTAATGAAACTAGACAGAACCATGCCGGAGCACGTACTGCATTTGGAGACAAAGAGATACAAGCTTGAAACAAGGACGAGGAGAAGAGTAATAAAATATGAAGTAAAACTAAGCAAGGCAAAGGAAAGCACCATGTAGAGGGAGTGCTGGAGAACTCTACAAAAAGAAGATGATAAAGAAAGGGGAAGAGGAAGGAGGCACAGTACTAGAGAAGAGGAACTGAACAAATGAGGCTGGGCACTATCAGAATCTCACAGAAGACTGAGAGTAGGGGAGCGGGTGTGAGCGGAGATGGAAAGAGTAGAGAAGGACATCCAGCGGCAGAAATGAGTAAGCGAAATGAGAAATTCAAGACAGACGTAAGAGAACTAATAAAACGGGAGGGTGAGACGCCAGAATATTTAATAAGAACAGGGAATACAGGGAAAAAAGGGCTGACTATGATAGCAAGATTTAGAATGGGCAACGAAGCAAGAGGTTACAAGTATTAGATGAAAGAGGTAGAGAGAATATGCATGTTATGCAGAAAGGAAGAAGAGACTTCCAAACACATATTTGTGAGGTGCAACAGAACAGGTAATAGAGAGAATAACTGGAAGAACCTGGCAAAATTATACAGAGTAGCATGGGTGAGGGAGAAGAATGAAAAGGAAGAACAAATTTAAAAGAAAGAAAAATAGGCGAATAGGAAAAGAGCAAATAAAAGAACAAAAAGAGCGATTGAAAAGGAACAATAGCAAAAGGGAAAAAGAAGAAAATTCAGAAAAAAGTAATACGGAGAGAAAGAAAGAAACAGGACGGAGGAACGAAAGTAGAGCAGGGACTTTTCAAGAGCAGGGGAGACGAGAGGAACAGTTGTAGAAGCAAAAGTTACTAGGAAAGGACAAGAAAACGATGCAGGTGGAAAGAGGAACGTGGACAAGGAAAAGGAAAACGGAACAGAGCAGATAAGCAAAACACGTGGTGCAACACAGAAATAAATAGGTTAGTTAAGTTGATACAGTAAAGAAGAGGCAGGAGATCAGAAGAGGAAGAAGAATAACAGAAAAAAGAGAAGAGAAGATCTTGAGAGAGAAACGGGTGGATGCTACACGGAACAGGAAAAGAGTGCAAGGTGTGGGTAAATGGTCTGATAGTACACCTAAACAACTGGATGGAGGAGGACTCAGTAAAGGACTGGCTGGAGGATATAATAAAAGGAGTGGAATGGGAGCTAGAAGACACATGGATAGAGGATAGTTTTAGTCTTAGTCTATTGGGTGGAGGTGAACTGCGGCGGCCCCTGCACGGGGACGTGCCGTCAAGCACTCAGGCGAAGCCCATTGTGCTGTGCCTCCTGTACCATAAGTAATTACTTTATAAACCCTTGTTTATAGCTTCAGCAACTCGGCAAATTGATGTCAAGCTTTTTAACCTTAGCTCCTCTAACCCTAACATGGGAACCCCCTACACCCTCTGTCTTGTCCCTGCAAAAGCTGGGCATTCACACAGCAGGTAGGAGGTGGTCTCCTCTTTGTACTCATACCACCTGCAGCTCCCGGAGTCCCTTAGTCCCAGGTTCCACAGGTGGTATCCTACCCTCCCATGTCCCGTCAGCCAGCCAACGACCAACCTCAACCTATTCCTGCTTAGGCCCCTAATGGTCCGCAGCCACTCCTCAGGTGGGCTGCTACCCATCAACGCCCTAGCCTGTCTAAGCCCATTGTTATTGGTCCATTTGTCGCTCAGTTGCGAGTTAAGCCAGTCTTTAATTGCTCTATTAACCTCGCAGGTGAAGACAGCGACTGTGCACCTTCTAGCTCCAATGCCCTCTGCACCCCTACCCGCTAGCCTGTCTGCCTTTTCGTTACCCACTACGCCGGAGTGTCCTGGCACCTACACCAGTCTCACTGCGTTGTGTTCTGCCAGTGATTCCAGCGCCTGTCTGCACCTTAGCACCTCTTTTGAGGAGATACTGATGCTGTCTAGCGCCATGAGAGCTGCCCTGCTATCCGAACAGAAGCTTACAGCCCCTTTTCCCAGGCACCTGCTTCTACACCGTTCTCATTTCTTGAGCCATCGATAAACCACACTACACTGTTTTCGAGGTTTTTTTGTTTGTGTGAACCCGTCTTCCATTCTTCTCTTTCTGGGATTACTATCGAGAACGGCTTAGAGAAATAAATTCTATCCGCCATTCTGTCGCAACCTCTTTCCTCCATTAGAGGCATTAGTTGTTCCAGAAGTGCCGCATCCTTGAAATCCGAACAGTTCGTTGATTCCGCTATTCTGCAGAACGTCCTGCACGCATTTGCCCTTATTACCTTACCTAGTGGAGGAAGTTCCAACAGTCTTTCTATGGCGACCGTAGATGTCGTTCGCATGGATCCCGTGATTCCTCCCATAACCAATCTTTGCACCCTGTCTAGTACCCCTGTGTGAGTTTTCAACTCACATTTGTGGCCCCGTACCAGTGCCCTATGAGTGAGTCTTGGTTTGATAATTGCATCATATAGCCATCTGACTTTATCCGGTTCTAGGCCCCAGGTATTGCCAAAAGCTCTCCTGCAGGCCCAGAAAGTGTCTATCACTTTCTCGCATTTATCTTTGATATGTTTCCCCCAGTTGAGTCTGTTGTCGAGCGTGACTCCCAGGTATTTGACCTCCTTTACCAATTTCAGGGGAACTTCATGGAGTTGAAGCCCTTCCATCGGCTTGGTTTTATACCTGTTCGTACACAGCATGACACTGACTTTGTTGGGGTTAACCCCCAGTTTTACTTTATTACACCATTTCTCCACCAGGCCCAGTGCAAACTGCATTAGACCTGCCAGCACGTCCTCGTCGCCCTCCCCCTAATCAGGATGACGATGTCGTCTGCATATGCCTATGCGTTTATGCCAGCCTCGTGCAGGATGCAGAGTAAGCTGTACACTAATAGGCACTATAGTACTCTTCCTCACCACTTCTTTGCAAGAGTACGCTTCCCAGGCAGCCACTATCGTCCTGGTCCTCAGCATAACGCTGATCCACCTGGCGACAGTTGCTGGTATTGCATGCTCCTCCATACCTGCTAAAATCGCCTCGCCGGTCGTGTAATTAAAAGCCCCCTCGATGTCGCTCATCCTCCTCGCTCATCGGCAGATCAATATTTTACTCTCTTTTTAGCCATACAATTGCTTAAACTAGGTACTCGTTATTTTTACACTTTTTTTACCTGCAAAGAACGTAGGTCTGAGCCCTGCATGGGTAGCGTGATTTTAGTGCATAGCACACAAGACAGCATGCTTCTACTTGCTTTTACTGCAAAGGCGAAAGATAGAACTATTTTACGTCTACCCATAAAGTGGACTAAAAAGGCGTTTTAGCAAAATTTTCTAATTTTACCAGACATTTCCATATCACCAAGTATTCCATGACCTAATTCCTTTTTCTTGATTTCCAGATTTCCTCGATGACCTTGGCATTCTCTGATTACACTGAATTATAAGGAGCAAGAAACTCAATTCTGATGCAAACATTTAAGGCTCTCTTTGAAAATAATTCGATATGAATGAATATCTATAGAAATGAGCCGTTGTTCAGTGTTTATTACTCAGCAACTTATTGTGCTTTATGTAAATATTGTGAAAATCAGAAGCTTGTCATTTATTATCATTATTTTCTGATGTTTATTTCCACATTTAGCTGCGGCACTTTTGTAATCTTTTTATAGGGACCCAGGTTTACGGGTAACAGCAGCAAAAGGCGATACGTTGACGTGGCACGTTGCGCTTGTTTTAACGCAGAGTGTCAAAAAATTGTATATAACATTTAGGCACCTCAGAGAAATGACAATGTTACTTGTTACTTGCTTTAAAAAACCTGAAACTAAAAGGCTACTTCGAAAAGTCTCTTATCGTCACAGCTTAGAAAACTCCTTATCTCAGGAAATTCTTCTGACTCGAGTTTTTTTTCTATAATTCTATGGCGGTATTTTTTTCAATTTTAAAAACTCTTTTTCGACTGTAGTAACAAAATAAAGGCAAAAACGCGCTTGAGTGAGACGGTTTTTATCGCTTGATGAGATAGTGTTTTGAAGCACACTTGAGTTATGGGGTATTCATTTAGGCGTCGATATACAAAGAATAAAACTTGCGAAATTTTACAATATTTAAAAATCTATAGAAGCAGAAATAGCTTCTATAAAATGGAACTATTTTAAAATATCTATATTCCACATTTAAGTAAAAAGATAATCAAAGTTTTATATTAAGTCTATTGCTCATTAATAACTTAATTTGTAAAGAATAAGGGAAAACGAAATTTATGCATCACCTTTATAATTTTGAATCCTTTACATTTATCAGGAACATCTAAATTTTTCGCACTCTTGTTAGCTTTATATTGATTCCTCAAATAGCTCTTAGTCAGCGACATAGCTTTTTTTGATTTCCAAGCGTTCGATGCTACTTGATTGATAAAATCCGCCGAAAAATAACCATTCTACCCTTACATTTTTACTTTACACCATACATACATTCTACCATCTCTACCCTTACATTTTTAACTACCTCATACAAGTTTTGAACATATTTCTTTTTCGTGTACGTCCAATAAAAATACGACTCTATTCCTGTTTTTGCACTTACTGAAAATCATTATTCTATTTATAAATAAGGTACGATAATATATTTTTGTCGCTGATAACCAAAATTACATAAGTCTATGGCGAAAATCGAGATAACTGTAGATTTCATACCTTGAAAAAGGCGCCCTTTCGTGTAAAAATATCGGAAGTTATTAAAACGCCGCAAAAACTGTTCTTTTAAATTATCAGTCTCAGACAAGACAGTAATAAAACTTGTATATTTATGATGACTATCAAGTAGATGGTGAAATACAGATGTACTGGGCATGATAAATTATGGATATCTTCAAAATTTATAAGTTTCTGTTACTACTTAGAATACAAACGATAAGGGTTGGGTTAACGTACTAATTCGATAGACAACGACGACATATAGTTAGTTTGATTTTGCTGTAACTCCGGAGCGTTAAGACAAAAACAATGCGCTGCTATTTTTTGTTCGAAAAATATTTCTGATTCTAAAAAATTTGCAAAGCACTGCGTGACTTAAATCCGCGTTTAAGACACAGTTATCCGTAGCGTTAGTAGTCCTTTTTAGACCCGTGCTTATCCATTCGCTACGCTTGGGTGCTAACCTCACGGTGCCAGAAAGAACAGTCCCGGAAAGCCCGGAGGCTTACTCCTGCAAAGATCTCTTGATGTTCCAACGCAGATGAGCTGCGTATGCGCGAGCGCAACGCACCACGTCCCCGTATCGCCGTTCGCCGCTGAGAAAACGCCAAATTAGATGGAGAAGATTTCCTGCGTACGCGCAAGCGCAACAGGCCGCGTCGTTTTGGCTTCGTTTGCCGGTGCAAAACAGTCAAATTAGTTAAAGAACTGTCCCGAAAAACGAGCAGGGTCATCCCATCAAGGATTTTTCGATGTTTTAACTTAGATTACCTGCGTACGCGCGAGCGCTACCCTTTGCCTTGTTTTGGCTTCGTTTGACGCTGAGAAAACGTCAAATTAATTAAAAAACTGTCCCGAAATACGAGCAGTCACTCCTGCAAAGAGTTTTCGATGTTTCAACCGAGATTACCTGCGTACGCGCAAGCGCAACCCTTTTCGTCGTTTTAGCTTCGTTTGGCGCTGAGAAAACGTCAAATTAGTTAAAGAACTGTCCCAAAAAACAAGCAGGGTCATCCCTGCACGGATATTTCGGTGCTTCAACGGAGATTACCTGCGTTCGCGCGAGCGCAACTCTTTGCGTCACCTTGGCTTTGTCTGCCAGGGTAAAAAAGTCAATTTGTGTGGAGAACAGTCCCGGAAAACGCAGAGGGTCACTACTGTAAAGAGTTTTCAATGTTTTGACCTAGATTAGCTGCGTACGCGCGAGCGAAACGCACCACACCGCCGTATCGCCGAGCGCCGCTGAGAAAACGCTAATTTAAGTGGAGAACAGTCTTGGAAAATCCGGAGGCTTACTCCTGCAAAGATCTCTTGATGTTTTAACGCAGATGAGCTGCGTACGCGCGAGCGCAACGCACCACGTCCCCGTATCGCCGTTCGCCGCTGAGAAAACGCCAAATTAGGTAGAGAACTGTCCCGAAAAACAATCTTCATCATTCCTGCACGGGTTTTTTGATGCTTCAACCAAAATTACCTGCGTACGCGCGAGCGCATGGTCCCGCGTCTTCTTGACGCCGTTCGCCGGTGCGAAAACGTCAATTTGTGTAGAGAACTGCTCTGGAAAACGATTTAAATTAAGTGAAAAACGTAATGATATATCTAGTGCGAAGGCTTTTGGTAGCTATAATAGAGAATTATACCTACCTTTTTGCTTTCTCCAAGAGAAAGCTTTGTGATGGTGAAAAAATCGATATCCAATATTTTGATAGATTTCGATGTTTTCGAGGTTCCTGAGTCAGAAAAAGTGGTTTTTGAAAAATGTATGTCTGTATGTATGTATGTATGTATATATGTATGTGCGTGTGTGCGCGAAAATGGTTACCACGATAACTCCTGAACGCATTTATATTTTTCGCTGAAACGTTACAGGCTTATCAAGTATGATCTAATAAAGAACTGATTAAATTTTGCAGCTGATTCACAAAGATTAAGCGGGTTTATGGAAAAAACATTTTTTTTGATGAAAACATTGATAATTTTTTTTTTTTTATTATAACTCCCGAATGCAATTGTTCTTTTTGCTGAAACTTTACAGGCTCATCGAGTTTAAGCTTACAAATAACTGATTAAATTTTCAAGCCGTTTGACTAAAGTAAAGTGCGTTTTTTTAAATTTCTCTTCAATATTAAAAATGGCATATTTTGTCCAAAAATGGTTACCACGATAACCCCTGAACGCATTCGCTGAAACTTTACAAGTTCATTAAGTATAACCTAACAAAGCACTAATTAAATTTTGGAACTGATTTACTAAAATGAAGCGCGAAAAAAAATACGTTTTAACATTAGAAAATAAAAAATCTTTATTATAACTCCCGAACGCATCTGTACTTGTTGCTCAAAAACGTTCTGCCAAATCACCTTACCACCAAGTTTACATGAGGGAGTTTTTGGGTCAGTGGTAGATCATGCGCCTTGATATCTTGGGGGTGTTGCGTCAAATCACCCTCGTCACTTTACTTTTGTGCAATTTTGTTTCCAAAAATCCCGTTACAATATATACTTTAATGTTATTTTGTTAACAAAATAAAAGCTGTTATGTTATTTGTTAACAGAATAGAGCTGATAAATATAAGGTTTTAAAAAAGGTTTAGGTTTAAAAAATTCCTTTCCCCCTCCTTCAGCTGCACAATGTATTATTTTTTTATATAATGTGCGTAAAAGTCGATTTTACGCATGCTCCGCGTGCAATAAATCGCATTTTATGCCCGAGTATCGACAAAAATAAACGTTCGAAAATTTCCTAACTTTTCCTTACTTTTCATGTCCTAGAAAATTCCATGATTTTTCCTCGATTTCCAGATTTCCTTCAACTCCTGGATACAGCTGATTAAAAAAACGACTGAAGCACCGAATTTTGGAGAAAATGTTCAATATTTTCATTAAGAAGCTTTAAAACGATTCTCTTAATCATCACATCTCTTGGAGAAAGCATACTGTTAATGAAGTTAGCAGCGGTTTTTCTGACTGTTAGATGCTTGTAGTCTGGATCAGAGCTGCTCGTGTTCAATAGATGGTTCCGAACGGAAGGAAATACACTATTCTTTTAAATCCTTGCGTGAGATTATTAATGTGTTCTTCACTTAGTAAGCAATTAGAGATACAAATGATCGCTCAATAAAATATATATTAAAAATGTATATCGAGGTTGAAGTTGAAATAATGAAGTATATAATATTATAAACGTTTGATAAACGTTTGCTTAAATGGAACATAAAATAACCGCTTAACACATTGCAATATTCCACACATATAGGTACGATAAATTGCACGCGTGTAACAAAATACTTAGTAAGTATTTTGGATCTCGGCTCGTGACCCATATTTCTGCTGCATATTGAAGTATCATGCGACTCTGGTAAGTGTTCTAAATAAATTATATTCAGCAGTTTTGTTTTAGTGTTCCACTTATTTAGATCACTTTCAGATTTCTTACATTCAAATTTAAATATACGTCATATGACGTAACACCCAATTTTTGTTAAAGTTTATATAGATAAGTGGTAAGATGTACAGTCAGCTTTTGAAAATCGAATAAGATCTAGTGCTGTGGCGAACTTACAACATACGGGTGTTTGAAGTTTTTTCAATGCACAACTGCTATTCAAATCCTGAGTCGCTCTAAGTCTACAAGTTGTTTACTCGCTTCATTCAGGCAACAAACTTCTTGCTCAGGAAAACTATTTTGTACTTGTATGTGAAAATATAATACTTTATTATTTTTAAAATTTGAGCATTTGTTGGCCAACACCAATTAGAAAAACGTGACGGAGTCAGCAGGTTTATTGGTAAATGGTTGTCGCGTCCTGCGATTTTTTAATATTTAAAAAATTTTTTAATTTTAATTTTTAAGACGTATAAATACGTACGTGACGCTTGTCCAGAGCAAATTCGGAAATACGAGAGAAAGCGAACGACAGATAGCCCTATCGTAAATCTCTTGAGCTGGGCGCATCGACGAGAGACATCAGCGGATGCACTAGAATAGCGATAATAAAGTTTTTCTGTGCATTAGTCAGTAGGAGAAAGTTATCGGCGCGACGGACTGAGCGCAATTTTATGATGAGCAGCTGCGTTTGCCTAAGATATCGGCAGCGTCTAGAGCGACCGTAATTAAAACAGCCTATGACAAGGCTCGGACCTTTTTTTGTTTCGGGAATACGCACGCTTGCAGCTGTATATTGATCCCGGAATTATCCGCCATTTTTCAAAATGCGAATATTTTATTCTGTTAAATGCGAAATATTCATTTAATATTATTTTACATCAGGCTGTTGTATAAACTATCCATTTTTCGAATTGAATACGTTCGCTTTTAGCAACAGTTTTGGTAAGATAGTTCTACATAAATGTATATAAATGCATAGTTTGTTTGCAGCTTGTAGTATAGTCATAGTCTTATAAACAACAAACTGATAATGCGGTCTATTTATTAATTATTTAGTACTAAACTGTATATTTTTCGATTTATACAGTTCGCTTCTTGTGCATAATTGATTAATGGATTGTGTGTCTATTTGTTTATTTTATTTTTATCATACATAACAAAATTGCGATAATCGGTCGGTGTAAAGCTACGATTATTACAATAAAATATATCATTTTGCAAAGTTATAACAGTCGGTCGGTGTGAAGCTACGGTTGTTATGGCGATGCATTGCAAATTCAATAAATTTTAAATATAAAGAAAGAAGTTGGAATATAAATATTAAAGCTGTTAAAAAAAATAAATGTATAAGTTTCAATAATAAATTCGTTTATTTATGATATTTTCTTAAACTAATGCGCATAAGAGCTCTATTATTAAGTTTTAAATATAGTTGTTCAGTATCAGTTTGTAGAGAATTTCACAAGCATTAGTCATAGAGGAGAGGACGTAGGCGGACCGAAGATGCGTAGAAGGAGAGATGCGAAAATTCAGCGTAAGTGAGAGAAAGCTCAGATTCAACGGCTTCTTTCACTGGTTAATTTTCGGCATCTAGGTGGAACAAATCTCGCCAACATCAAGGAGGGCTGATTTTGGGCCCTACTTGCTGCCAAACATCTCCAGAACAAATCACTTCGGTCCAGACTCTAAGCAAATCTTAATAAAATTAGACCTCCATTAGTAAATAGTTCGAAGATGTATCTACTGTGAGTTAGAAACAGTTTATACGATTTTTAATGTAGCCTAATTAATCTTTATTATTCATAAAATAAAATCATATGCAGAGACTGATTTACACATAAGAAAATAGATGTATTTAATATGTATATAATAATGTATTTCATACAAAATCGATAAGATTTGTTTCGTTTGCATTCGCGGATGTAGCTGATAAATTTAAACTTTTCAGGTGTGATTTAAAATTTTGTTTTAGGCTCCAACCTTCATCTCTTATAATACCTTTATTTCTTGGATACATAAGTAAAGGATCTTTTCCGGTTTTGTTACACAATATTTGCTGCAACACGATTAACTGAGATCGCCAATATCCATAACTGGCTTTCTTTATAGCGTTCATCCACTGTTCTATTTGCGATTCAGATCTGCCACTCAAGATGTGACATTTTTGAGGTTCATCATTGAAAACAATACTAAATGCAAAGCAACTTTCACGGACTACATCTGTTTTTATATTGCAATTTTCGAGAATAATGACTCCAGATGGCTGTATTCCATCTGCTTGTCCAAATTCGTTTGTGTTATGATAAAAAAGAAAGTTAGATCGTAACTTGAACCATCTTTCTTTGAAACCTGAAAGAAAATAATTCTTGAATTAAGACATTGAAATAATGATTTTTCACAACTTAGGCATGAAATAGACCTCTTTTCACGCCAGAAATTAGCATATAAAATCGTTCATTGCAAGCGTGTGTGAAAAACTCGAGCGGGGAAAAATGACCATTTTTCCCCCAGGGTAACGTTAGACGTAAAAACGCGTTCAACTCGGCGAGATGGACCGATATACTTGCTGCCTTAGAATAATTCGGTATGCCGCGATATATATAATGCGACTTTATTATTATTTTTATTATAATGAATTATAATGCTAAATTGTTCGCGTTTGCTATTTCGAAATAATTATTCAAAAATACTGTTAATATTTAGTGATAAATTTTATCGTTGGCAAAGATTAATAGAATCTTTTTGAATATTATTTATATTATTATTTATATATTTTTAAAATTGTAAATTACTAATTTTAATAACTTTTCGATAAGTGTACAATAATAATAAAAATTTTAATTAATAGAGAGTGAAAACCAGTATCAGGAAGTTTATTTGTGGTTAGGAGTACGAAATAAGTATTTGGTAAATTTGTATGTTTTTTATTACAAAATATATTTCATTTATATACGATGCTCTTTTGATATTAGTAATGTAACATATTTGGTAATGGCAAGATGTACATATTTCGAAGAACTTTCATGAAAATACAAATACTTTTAATATCCGTAGTATCTATAACGGTAGGATCTCTCCCCTATTGATAAATCTCAGGTGAGATCTCACGTGAGATCTCATGACAAAATTTCATCTGACCAAGTGCGTGAATTAACTACACGGAGAGACCTTTTACGCGGGATATCAAGTGGGAAAGCAAGTGTAGTACGCCGTACGAGTTGACGCGCGCGGCGGGATTACTGACTATATACGCACAAAAACACATGTTTATTTATAATTACTACAATATTACAAACATACAGCAATTGTTTAACATATAATTAATACTTTTTAGAGAATAGTCTTGGAAATAAAGCTATACCATCTTGAATTAAAAAAAAAATTGTCGAAAATAACCGTACCTGTTAAAAATGCGAGCTATTTAAAGTAGGGTGAAATTCTTCAAAAATGCGTTCAAAACGAGAATTTTCGGTTTTTTGTCGAATTTTCTCATTATAGAGATTAAAAATAGGGTACGACGACTATGAGCAATTTAAAATACGGTAAAAATCCTCTAAAGTGAGACGACGTGAATCACTCCAGGAGACGACGTTGATACTATTTACCCTGGGTACCAGGTACCTCGGGGAGCGTTGTCGTCACTACATTCGTGTTCAGCGACCTCAAAAACCCCCAATCATCGAGTCTCGATGAAGTATATTATTAATTATCCATGAAACTCCAGGAGACGACGTTGATATCGTCCACCCCAGGCACCAGGTACCTCGGAGAGTGTTGATGTCACGATATTCGAATTCAGCGGCCTCGAAACCCCCTGAGTAACAAGTTTCGACTAATTATGTTACAAATTCTAACAAAACTCCAGGTGACGACATTAAGACTGTCTACCCTGGGCACCAGTTACTTCCGAGAGTATTTCCGTCGTGATATTCGTGTTCAGCAACCCCAAAAACCCCTGAATAACAAAACTGAACTCATTTCCATCAATATTTACGAAGTTCTTATTTATTGTAGGATGTACACTTTTATAATTTAAGGTTAGAGACTCTTTTCAAAATTAACTTCCCGGCCAGATTCTGGCCGAATCTGCCAAAATCTACTCAGAACATTCGAAAATTTCTGCGCAGAAAATGTTTTCACAACTGCCCAAAAGATTCGCGGCCAGATCATCCAGCTAATTTTCTACCAGGGATAGTTTATTATAAGTAAATTTTTTATGAATAAAAACTTTCAAAATGTACATTAAGCAAATATGTAGAACGATTCAAAATTGTCTGAAATGCACAAAAACGCGCTTTGACTCTCAGCTGGAGCAGGACAGGACGGTGAGGCGTGCTATACGAGAGGAAGTTGCTAAGCTGGATGCCCGTTTGAGGGCTCTTGAGGAGCGCCCATCTGCTGTTCTGGCTGATCCGGCTGTCGTGTCTGGAGACGGTTCTACACCACTGCCCGATGGCCGAGTTGTCCAGGCTCTTGCCTCTCTTGACTCTGCGTCGGAAGTTCAGGACCAACTGTACCGCTCACGCAACCTCCTTCTCTACGACGTTCCAGTTGGCGAGTCAGACTCTGATTTGGCGACTGTCAGGGTGATCTTGGGCAAGATTTCCAGCCTGGATCTTGATAAGATCAGCGTTAGGAGGTTTGCCAGGCCGACCTCTCGAGGGACCTTCCCTCCAATAGTTGTAAGGTTCAGCACCAGTTTTGAGGTGATCCATATGATCACGCACAGAAGTCTGCTTCCATCTGGGATTTCTGCTGCCGCAGACCTTACACCAACCCAGCGCGCATATCGTCGTCAGTTGCTTGAGGAGGCGAGCAAGCATAATCGCGACCATCCTGACAGGCCCAAGACTGTCAAATTTGTTCGGGGCAGTTTAGCTCTCATTGACGCCAAGAAGAGACAGGGGTTTTTTCTTGCCAACAGACATCAAAGCTAATTGTTGTGTTGCGGATAAAGCCAAGCTCACCATCTACTACCAAAATGCCCACTCACTGGTAAATAAGCTAACCTATCTTCGTTCAAATCTTCTTCAACTGGCTTATTTACCGGATATCATCGTTTTTACAGAGACATGGCTGCAACCCGCTTTATTATCTGCCGAGCTCGGACTGGTTGGCTATCAGATTTATAGAAGGGATCGTGACCTTCAGGCTGTTGGGATCTCAAGAGGTGGTGGCGTTCTTGTTGCTGTAAGGAATCACATCAACTCCTCTGAATTATTTGTCAAATCCTCACTCGAGCAAATTTGCATCAGAATTTCCCTTCCAGACATCACCATGATCCTGGGTGCGGTCTATCATCAGCCTAATTCCGATACGACACGATACCAGGAGTATGTCGATGGGCTGGAGGTCGTCGCTGAGGCCAATGCTGATTGTCAGCTTGTTATGGTGGGAGATTACAATCTTCCTTCCGTCACATGGCACTCAAATCCACTACAGTTTGCTCAGACTGGCTATGTGGATCCGGGTCATCGCATGAAGGCTGAACTCATCTGCGGCTGTTTTTCATCTTTGGGACTGTCCCAACTTATTCCACCACATCCATCGAAGGACTACTCGTTGGACCTATTGTTTGGATCTCCTGATTTCATCGATCTCTTTGAACTGAATGAACAGCTTGTGCCTACCGATGGTCATCACGTTCCGAGTGCTTTCAATGTTAATATTTGTTGTGATGGTGATTTTGTACCTGTGTCAAAGCGTAACTTTTTTGCTGCCTATTACGAATCAATTGTTAACCATCTTAGTGATGTGGACTGGGATTCGATCCTTTGTAGTGACTGTCTCGATGATATTTTGTGCGGTTTTTATAATGTTGTGGGCACCTGTATTAGCAAACAGGTTCCTTTGTCGAGATCGAGTCCTAGTACATATCCTGTATGGTATGATCGAGAACTTATACGTATTATTAGAGATAAAATGTTTTTGTTAAGACTTGGTGATTTTATTTGACTCGCGCTTAACCTTCGGACCTCATGTTGATTACGTGGTCTCTAGGTGTCCATACTTATATTAGTGGTACTACATTTTAGATAGAGAGAAGCAGAATAGCAACCGAGTAGCCGCCGCCCACGTAACGGAGATTTTGATTGATTGAAAACTTATTTATTACCGGCAAAGCCCATCAGAACCGTATGCCGGGGAGAGAAAGAGAAAGAGACAGAGTAGCAGCCCAGTGACGTGCTATGCCGCATCGCATCACCGCCAATGGCCCTACTATAACTCTGCCGACGTACACGCACACACACCGAGAAGCGCCGATACCCGCCGGACTCGCGGGAGCTCGAACAAGAACGAACAGCTGGGAGGGGGAAGCTACCTGCGACAACGAACGAAGATACATGCCGTGCGCGCGTATATGTGTGATGCGGAATTGGTGTAAGTGACTTCATTGTCGACGATAAACTGTAAAAAAAATTATGTAAAGTGTGCAGAATGAGAGAGAGAGAGAGAGTGTGATTAAGACTCACGAGAACGTTGTAAAAAGTGTAATGTTCTGTCGGAAGCCCTGTATGGTGCGAGTGAAGGAGAGAAGTATGTAATGCGCATGCGTGCAATGGTATGCAAGAGCATTGTGTCTAAATCCACCGAGAGAAGGCATTCATTAGGTTTTGAAACACTGCTTGGAGCAGACCCCCCCCCCCCCCGGTAGTGCCGAAAATCTCAGTAGTTTTTCTCATTATTCGCGACGAAATTTTTAGAGTACGAGATATCACCCGTACGAGAGGAAGGAAGTGTAGCAGAGGATATACAGGGGTAGAGAGTGAAGTATTTGTTTACGGATTTTATAGCCATACTGTCGGGAGTAGACATACTCTAGTCGCGAAACCATTACGCTAAACCGTCGAGAAATTAGTCTCGCGAAAATGTATTGCACGTATGCGAGTTCACCGTCGGATATGAGCCGACACTTCGTTGTAAACCGTTTAGCCAAGTAAAAATAAACGAATAGTGATTTTCAGCGTAAGAACATTGAGTGTAATATTCTCCTCCCGACTTTATCCACGGCCGAATCTCCTCACGTGCATTAGCCGGCACGTGTTAGTGAATTTCGTTAAAGTAAAATTCGTTCGACCTGGCGCCCGTTTGATTAATACGTTCGGGCGATATTGATGCCAGTAAACATGTGAACGGCGTAACCACACGCCTGATTGTACTTGTTGAACAATAACAGCGCCACTGAGTGCTCTCCCTTAAATAGATGTGTTCTTATTCAAATAGTTCTTTATTCTCTTACTAAGGCTAAATGAGATTTATATTTATGGAGCAAATTATATCATTCTGTGCGTTAAAAGTATAAGCTAATATATTTTAGCAAATTTATAATTTTTAGATTTTCCGTAAAAGCCATGGAGTCATGCTAGCAAATTGTGTAAGGAGTGAAGTTGCCTTTGATTACTAATAGTGTTATTCTATAGTAATATTTATGTAGTTTATGATATAACGAGTAATATTACTACTCGTTATAACCTCCCCAGCATAATATATTTATAATACTACTGTATAGATCTTTTCTGTTACAGACAACAGCGAGAGGACGAGAGAGCGCCAGGTGAGTGAGAGAGAGTGGGGGGAGATTAGATTAGATTAATTGGTTTTATTTTACGTACAATGTGTTGTACGATCAATTATGTACAGCAGGAATAGTAAGAGTACAGGAATAATAATAGTATAAGTAGTAGAAGTGTAGTGTGATGATAAGGTGAGGATGAGTTAAGCGAGGGTGTGTGAGTGTGTGCGTGTGCGTGAGTGAGAGCATGATGTTTATGTGTTTTCGAGTTCGAAGAAGTGCTCTTTAGTTAGTTTCTTGAATCCTGAGATAGAAGCAGTGTTGCGAATGTGTGATGGTAGGTTGTTCCATAGGTATGAGGCGCTGATATGAAACGAGTTCCTCAGCGTCTCCGTCGCGAAGGTAGGAATATTCAGAGGTGTCACCTCCCCCCTAACAGGCCGGAGTGTCACGCGGAAGTCGAAGTATGCCAGTACATATGATGGTACGGCTGTGTTAAACATCTTTCGTAAGAAACAAGCAGTGAAATGCTTCCTGCGTCCTGCAGTGGTTAGCCACTGTAGCTCCCGCCTGTACGGGGAGATGTGCTCATCTCTCCTTACACCATAGATGTACCGAATTCCTGTATTCACGAGCCTCTGTAGTTTTAAGTGGAGTTCCTGCGTCAAGTCAAAGTATACAAGAGAGCAATAGTCAATAAGGGGAAACAGGAGCGCTTGCACTAAGTGCTTGTGCAACCTGAGATTGGTACTCTTTCTGAAAAAGTAAAGTCTGTACATTAGTGAGTGAGCACGCTTACACACTTGTGTAACGTGCTCCTTCCACGTAAGTTTAGAGTCGAGCACCAATCCCAGATTACGCACGGAGGATTCAAAGCTGACCTGGGCATCCCCAATGTTAATATAGGTGTTAGCTGTTGAGGGTAA
>JAZHPH010000684.1:0-27132 GCA_037356405.1 Nasonia oneida | reverse complement strand
AAGCAACAAGACCGTATCTCCACGACTTTACCTAATATGCGTAGACTGTTATTACGTGAACGTGACCTTCATACATAAAGCTCACATCTTCAGCTAATATCGGGCGTCAAAAATAATCTTGAGAATAAATTAACTAAAAGAAAGACAAAACCTTATTTCATCGACATATCCATTATTCATAAAATTACATTGTGTGAATGCGATACTTATGAAAGCATCTAACACATTCAAATACTTTATGGCATCACACATTAAACTGAGATTTTTTATTATATTCGAGAACAAGACTTTGATTACACGGTCTATATGATTCGTAGAATATGATTGCAGGTGCACAATTCTCATATATAAAATTATTACACCACTTCTAGGCATCTAAAATAATTATTGGATCGCATCCAAAAAAAATGTAAAAAGACCTTATTTCCAAGACTTAATATGCGCAGTCTATTATTACGTGAATGTGACCTTCATACATACAACTCACATATTCAACTAATATCGGGCGTCAAAAACAATCTTTACAATAAATCTACTAAAAGAATGACAAAACCTTATTTATACAAGCCATTCATTATTCATAAAATAACATTGTGTGAATGCGATACTCATGTTAATCATTATTAGTAAAATATAATTATATGAATACGATACTTATGCATGCATCGATAGTATAATAAACGAGATTGGACATTTACTTTGACAACTGTAATAATTCTAGACCTAATACACAACTAGTTGATTTCAAACTTTTATTAAAAATTATCTCTAAATTTATATTTTAATTTTTATGATCGCATATCCCTAAAAAATAAAATTATTTTAATATTACTATATAATAAAGCATACATAAATGCCAAAAGATTTTTAAGTGTAAAGTTGGATAGTACTGTGAAGGGAGTACGTTGTTAGGCTTTGGGTCCGCGAGAGATATTTTATTTCTCTCCTACCCTCTGCAAAGTTACTTGCAGCGAGCTTTTCTCTATCCGCCACCTGAGGACGCGCCACATGGGTGTACAGCCTCCCCCTAGTGGTAAGTATAACATGACAGAATCGTGCTTAAGAAGTCACAACAGGATTGATTACAAAGGGTTTTGAATTAAAAATTTAGAAACTTTAAATATCGTGAAGCATGACCGAAGTTTCACGAACTTCATCAAAACTCCCCGATTATTATCCAGCGTACGTGAGGTCATTAAATTAATTATTTTAAAATAATGTAAGGCACAAGTTTACTGAATATTAAAAATCGATTAATTAATTGCCCTGCCAATGCTTGTGTGTAATTGTAATGAAAAGAACATAAGTTTGATTGTTAGGCCGCTTGCTGTAAGACGTACTCTTACTTCAACATTATTCGATATTTGTAGAATACCATTCCCTATACGTGTTCTGACGAAATCAAATTCGCATTTATCTTAAAACGCAATCCACTTTTATCGCTGTAGATTAATATTTGTTATGATTATCTTGTACTTCTGATAGTGAAGCATGACCGAAGTTCCACGACCTTCATCAAGAAACCCCGATTATTATCCAGCGTACGTGAGGTCATTAAATTAATTATTCTAAAAGAGTGTAATACACAACCTTACTGAATATGAGAATTTGATTAATCAATTAATTGTTTTACGAAAGCTTGTTTATAATTGAAAACAAATAATTGTAATAAAATCGAGTCGAGATCCGCTCTGAAGTTACTCGAATTTCTGTGTACACGCCTACCCCTAGAACAATCATTACTCTACACCCGAAAAAATTTTTAGAGAAATGTCACTACCCGAAAACACAAAATTGAACAATCCTTTTACGGAGTGAATATTCACACTTTATGAGTCAATGCATCTACTGGGTAGTAAATTTTTCACTACAAAAACTAAGTGAAATTGACTCATCATTTTCAAGGAAAAATTCACTATCCAATAAGTGTCTATTGATTTAAGAAATGTAAATATTTTTTCCGAAAAAAGAATTGTTCCTCTTTGTGTTTTCGAGTTATAAAATTTCACTTATAATTCTATTGAGTATGAATCGCCGACAAGTCTTAAATAAATATATAATAATCATTTTAAAATCTTTTTATTTTTTTTTAATAATAATGATGTATTAATGACAGTTTTTTACGTGACTCCACAACGATTTCTTTGACAGCCAGTTGTTGCAGATCTTGCATTGAACTTTATTTTGTTTTTGTTCTCGTCGATGTCTTAAAGGAATTTGTACATTATTTTCCTTATTAAATTTTGCTAAACCTTTGTTTCGTAATAAACTGATGGCATTGCGGCGTCCTTGTGATTTTATTGGCATTCTGCTTATTTCAGCTATATTTGGTATGTTTTTGTGCATTTTGATAATATGCTTGGCGTATTGCGAAACTACTTTAGGTTTCTTACAATGAAAGCAATAACCACCATTTGTTTGCATACGTTCAAGATCTGAAAATGTTAAAAACCAAATGATTAGGAGGAGAATTTTTACAATAACTCAGTTTGCATTCCGAAACTTAGTGGCTTTCTCCAACTAGGATCTATTTTTAATTTTTCTTCTTCTCGAATAT
The DNA here is from genome assembly GCA_037356405.1 of Nasonia oneida. NCBI lineage: Eukaryota > Metazoa > Arthropoda > Insecta > Hymenoptera > Pteromalidae > Nasonia > Nasonia oneida. The sequence goes on along the minus strand of JAZHPH010000684.1, from coordinate 24,575 downwards.
TGCGCTATTAATAGAAAATATTCAAATACCCAAATTTATGACTTATTGAAAAAGCGATGGATAAGACCAGACATGCAGGACTTATCCTTGCTAAAAATAGCTCATTTGCTCTTACAGTTGTACAATTTACTTTATAATTTTTGCAATATTAAGATTATAAAATTATAAAATCCATGATGTTTTGGATATTATTAAGTATGCTCATAATTCAACATATCAAAAAAGCAGTAAAGTGATATCCGGTGGTAACATTCAGCAACTGTTCGCCAATGGTTTTATCGATAAATAGCGGTATCATGATACAAAAAAAAAAAATAATTAAAAAGTCATTGACAGCTATTTAATTAAGTTAGTAGATTTGATAATATTCTGTACTTTGGAAAGATACTTTTCAAATAAATGAACTTTATTCACGACTTAACTATAATAGCCACTTTAATCCCTGAAAAGCGGGACTAAAGTAGCTTTGTATTCCCTCGGTATATTTTAATCCCGCATTTGAGGGAGCAAAAGTACTTTTGCTCCCGCAAATGCGGGACTAAAATCTTTAATCCCTCATTTGCGGGACTAAAAGTCTTTTACTCCCGCAAATGCGGGAGCAAAAGTATTTTTACTCCCGTAAACGCGGGAGAAAAATTAAAAAATTTTTTTTAATTTTTTGAAAAATTACTAAGTATGTTGAATCTTATTTTTTATTGATACAAAAATGTTAAAAAATGTTTGAATAATGAGAAAACAAAATTTTAGAAACATTTGAAAATTTTTGAAGATTTCATTTGCATTGACTTAAGTCCCACTTTTCCAAGGAATAAAGTGGCTATACATATTCAAGTCGTGAATAAACCCACGGAAATAATCATCGACTTTAGTTCCTTGTTGCATAATGTACTATTAAATTTCATAAAATTAGTTTATAGATAAGTTTATAGATATAAAAAGTTTCAACGGCAGTATCGCATCACGAATTTTGAAAAACACGAGTGGCGATAACCTGGTTGCGCGCGAGTGGATTTCGGCAAACAAGAAATAATAGTGACTTAATAGTGAGTTAATTTATTCGGATAATGATTATACATTTACTATCTAATTTTTTTAAAGTTGACTATGTAAAATTTGTTTGCAACGTTTACTACTAGGAATACTTTTATGTGAATAATTTATAACAGGCAATAATTACTGGCAAGGATTGTAGTGCATAATTGGATTTTCTATTAATCTTTGTTATGTTTATGAACATGTAATATTTGACACTATGGGATTTTATAATACATAAATCAATCTTTACTGATAATAGTACAATACCTGTCTTTAAACATCTGCTTTTTTTTTTGAGTTAAACTTTGTTTTCCTAAATCAAGGCTCGCACATTTTTCTGGTGTACCATTCGATACAACTGATTCCAGTGATTGGTTTATTGGCGCTGTAAATTAAATTAAAAAATGATTTTAAATAACATTTGTACAGCTTCTCTAGAAGAACTTCCTTTTATTTGTGTATAACATATAATAGTGGGAATTTTAAATTCAAGGCGAGGTTTTCTCATACGCGGGATATATATGTATCAAACTGATGTAAAACGTGCGTAAAAGGTTACATCTACTAGGATTTGGAATTACACAAGGTAAAAAAGTTTACGCAAAAATTGTGGATGGCATGTTTTGATTCAGGCGCATAAAATTGCAACTTTAAAAAATTTTTAAATATGAAAGATACGATTTTACTCATATTGCATCAAAAATATTATTACTATACCTGTCCACAAACGTCTACTTCTCCTTTTTGGGCTTGAATTTCGCGCAATTTGCAATCGTTGGTCAGCCGATCCCTGAAATAATTTCATGGTTAGTTATCGAAAAACACATCAATCTGCCACAATAACAATAACAATAACAACAACGGCAACAATTAAAAGCAAATCTCACCTGAGAGTGATTGCTTAGTTTCTGTTTTTCATGCAGAGTAGCCTTCTCACTTGGAGGCGCCAATGGTGGCGACGAACTCTTTCTAGTATGTAAAGACAATCTGCCACGGTGCGTTCTTCTGGTGGCTGATGCCTGGGGTATGGACCGATCCTTGTACGTCTCTGCAGAAACCAAAGCTTATATTATCAGCAGTCCAAGAATTGTATATTAAGAAAAATTAAAAAATTGGAACTAGAAATGGGCCATTATTATCTCCAAGCAATCACTTTTCAAGCAAATATCGCCAGGGGTCAGGAAGAAAGCGTTAATATTTTTAATCAGGCTGCTCGCCTGTTCTTAATTACGATTACGCTATGAGCGTTGAATAAAAAGTTACCAGAGATATTGGAGATGTGCTGGGAATGTGGAGAATTGCTGCACTGCTGGATACTGGGCGCCGTTTTCATTGGGCTCTGTCTAGTTGGTGTCGGACTGCGAGCTGGCTGAGGTATCATTTTTGGTGACGTCAGATTGTCTGCAACCGTTACCCGCGCTACAAATGGCGATGCTAGGCCAGCCGATTCCTGCAACAATCATTTTTTGGTTATCTATCGAAAAAAACATCAACAACAAGAGCGACAACGATTAAAACCTTATCTTACCTTATTGTGTTTGTCTTGTTGCTGTTTTTTCTCCAGAGAAGCCTTGTGACCTGAAGGCGGTGAAGGTGGCGGGAGAATCGACGAATACTCGTACGTCTCTGCAGAAACCAAAGCTTTTATTTTCAAATGTCTAAGAATTGTATATTTATCGAGGCCTGAAGTGGAACAACTGCTTATCTAGCCAGAGTTTTCGAGAACGGGTTATCTCGCCAGCGTTTCCGAGAACGTCCTATCGCCAGAATTATTGAGAACGCCTACTAAGGGCGTGGTTTGAAAAACGGAATATCTCAAGGTTTAGAAACTTAATTACGATTACGCTATGAGTGTTGAATAAAAAGTTACCAGAGATATTGGAGATGTGCTGGGAATGTGGAGAATCGCAGCACTGCTGGATACTGGACGCCGGTTTCATTGGGCTCTGTCTAGTTGGTGTCGGACTGCGAGCTGGCTGAGGTATCATTTTTGGTGACGTCAGATTGTCTGCAACCGCCACCCGCGCTACAATTGGCGATGCTAGGCCAGCTGATTCCTGGAACAATCATTTCATGGTTATCTATCGAAAAAAAAACATCAACAACAAGAGCGTCAACGATTAAAACCTTATCTTACCTTATTGTGTTTGCTTTGTTGCTGTTATTTTTAAAGCTTTTATTTTCAACTGTCTAAGAATTGTATATTTATCGAGGCCTGAAGTGGAACAACTGCTTATCTAGCCAGAGTTTTCGAGAACGGGTTATCTCGCCAGCGTTTCCGAGAACGTCCTATCGCCAGAATTTTTGAGAACGCCTACTAAGGGCGTGGTTTCAAAAACGGAATATAAGGTTTAGAAACTTTCTTACTCAAACATGTTTTTTTTTTTATTAATTTTGATTCGGCAGTCTAGAAAGGTTTTAAAAACCCGACAGGACTACCGAAACAAATTTAAAAAAACGTAGTTTAGTAAAGAAATTTTTAAACCTTGCCGTGATAGGGCATTCTCGAAAACTCTGACAAGATAGGACGTTCTCGGAAACGCTGGCGAGATAGGGCGTTTTTGAAAAAGCTGACGAATTAGGCCGTTTTCAAAAGCTCTGTCGAGATAGGCCGCTCTTTCTCTCAGGCATCGATATGCTCTTTTAGTGAAGGTAATACATGGAAATTCAGGTTTAATTACAAACACGTTTCTTTATGACTTATTTGTAAAAGCTTTCACTAATGCATAATAATATTTACCTAATCGCTGATTACTTCTGCAGGACATGCATAAGTGTGTTCCTTTTTCTAAAACAAACAACAACAACATTTTTACTTAATTTGTCGTGTATAGGCAATACAAAGTCTTACATAGATTTAATAGTAAAATAATCATTTATAAACTAAATATTATTCAACAAAATTCTATATCATTTACCATTTGCAACAAATCCTTTAAAATCTGCTTCATCATTTAAGCAGTCTGAAAAGATATATTTTCATTGTTTCGTTATATTCATATTTGTGTGTGTGTGCGTGTGTGAGAGATGCATATTGACATTAAGAGTTAAAAAATCTTAATACGTTTATTATTAATTTATAGTTTAGTAAGATTACCTGTACGATTTCCAAGTTTTACATATGAAAATAGTAATTTTCTATCTATACTCGCTTCTGGATAATTATGGGCGATTTCGTTATCTGAAAAAATTATTATTATCATAAAAAACAATAAAAATTGAGTAGTGAAGTACAGCGATTAAACTAAGATATCCTATTAGCTGTGAATCTGGTGTTTTAACTATATAAAAGTAAACATTTTGGTTTATAAAGTTTTCTTATTTTTCTTTATGTAAGTACGTATGTCTGTACGTGTGGGCATACACGTTCTTGCGCTCTTAATGTTTTACTTTGTTTATATTTCTATTGTTACGTGCAAAAACGTCAAAAGTGTTTCATTACAATAAGAAAGCGAATTAAGAAGTGCATCTCTTAATATTAATCTCTTATTATTAATATTATAAATACATTAGATATTATTTACTTTTTCGAGTATAGTTATATAAGTAAGGCATGTTCCTAAGTATCCGATTTTTAGTCTTCTATTTTGAATCTTTAATTTTTTGCTGCAAGATAACCTTGATTCCATTCCCCAAAATCAACCGTAAGGCCTAACGACCGACACCGCGTCAAGACAGAAAACTGCAAGAGTGTTGAAAAAGCAGAAAATCAAGAAATCACTGTCCAGGAATTCCTTTTTGATTTGTTGCTGCCGATTGATATCCAGATAGAGCCACAAACTATTTTGTTGCTTAGAGCTACGGGGGGAACCGCATCATTTGACAAAAATATGTGCAAAAAAGTGTGTGTAAGAGAGAGAGAGAGAGAGAGAGAGAGAGAGAGAGAGAGAGAGAGAGAGAGAGAGAGAGAGAGAAAGAGAACTTGCATCCACACCATCTACGAAAGCACCGATCAATAAAGCACTTTATTATCTCCTCGAATCTAGCTTTCTAAAATAAAAGAAATTGAACTTTAGTGGCGTCTACAGCTAGAGAGTCGGATTTACATGAAGTTCTGTGAACTATTTTCACCTCATAAACCCTGCTACCTTAAGTGAAGGTTTAAAACGTTAAAATCGGTAATTTTCTAGTTAATATTTTATTGAATACAGTTCAGCGTTTATTGATCGTAAAGCACCTCCTTACGAAAATAATGTGCAGATATCTGTGCATAGATCTTTGCAGAAGTTTCTGCACAGATCTCTGCACAAAATTTGGAACGTCTCCTTTGAATTTCCAGAATATTCTTAAAAACAAAAAAATAAAATAATGATTGCCTGTATAGGTGTTACCATCTAGATGGTAAGAAAAACTCTGTTTATGAACTTTAATATTCTTATTTTTTAATAATTTGATTTGAACCAAAAAATTTTCGTATCTTAAAAAATAAAAATTTTCGAGTTCACAACCAGAGCTTTTTTGTTACCATTCGGATGGTAATGCCTATATAGGCACTCATTATTTTATTTTTTGCTTTTAAGAATATTTTGAAAATTAATAGGAGACGGTCCAAATTTTGTGCAGCGATCTGTGCAGAAATCTGTGCAGAGATCTATGCACATTATTTTCATAAGGACCGTATAAAAAATAATTAGAAAGCTATAATATACTTTTAGTTTTATATATTATCTTATTACTAAAAAGTATTTTTAAGGGAACAAAATACCTTTGAAATTATTACAAAATCGATTTTTTTAATTACCCAATTTCAGAGGAAATTTTCCTTAGTATATGCAACGTCACAGTACAGTACGTCACCGGAGTAACGCTACCCGGTATATATCGACACCCCTAAATATTTTAAAAACTTGCTATTGCTACCTTAACAATCTGTTTTTGCGAAAGAAATTTATTCTATCAAAATAAAGTGCACGACTACTCACACTCTTCACCAAAAAGTTCTTCAAAGCCAAAGTTACTAGTTTCAGATTCACTTAATTTCCTCTCCATTGTCTGTGAGCTGGCATCCAACGAATCTAGAAAAAATAAAAATTTTATAAATACTATGTCTTTTATAGAATAACGTACAAGAACAGATCAATATTCTACCATTCGATTCGATCTTGGACGATGTCAAAACTTCGTTAAAAGATGGTCCTTCTTTCAAAGAATCTTCAAATGCGAGAGGACCATCTGATTTCCCTGTATAAATAAAAAAAGAATAATGTAATGAATAACAATTATCAAGGTGCATTACGTTGTATAATATATAAATATATAATACTCGTCAATAGGTCGATAAATTGGTCATGAGGGACGAAACGCTCAAACACAACATACATTTTTGATAAATAAATAGAAAAATTTACAGACAAGAATTCATAAGCATTATTTTTAGAAAAATAAAATATCAAATAGTTGTTGGAAATTTATCGATCTTCCTGAGGCAAAGCGGATATAAAGGAAAAAAACGTAGATTTCTTTCTTCCTCCGACGTTTCTATGGGTGACGGTGAATGCCGCCCTTATTAGGAAACTATCAGTTTTATATTATGTTAAAAATTTTAAAAATAGGTAATATAAAAAATAAATAATTTTATTACGACAATACAAAGCGAACTTACAATATTGGAGCATCATCAATACATATCTGCTGATGCGAAAAATTACACTGTTTATTGCGAGGATTTTGAAATCAAAGACCGAGAACAAAACTTGAATAAAAGACTAATAAAAGACTAACAGAACGTTCCATATTTAAAAAAAAATTTAAAATAAATGCCGTCACGTGACGACATGCAGATGTGAAACATAGCAATTGAAGGTTATTTTAGGAAGTGAAAATGCAACTAATCAAATATTTTAATTTTTGTTTTTGTCAGTTTTTATTCGTACTCAGTGACTCTATCGCTCGCTTAGAATTTTAAACATATTCGAATGATTCTATCGGTTTTTTCAAGCTAAAAATTATGCTTTCATTAGAGGCTAGACCATGCTTATTCTCATAATTAGAGATCTGCAAGCATGCCTGCATTTGAAAAAAATACAGATTACAGATCTGTTGGAATATAGGCGCTAACACCCGACATACGACCCGTACCAACTACTCGAAGCGCCCACGATGTCGAGTCGACTCAGTCACGTGATCTGCCGCTCAGCTCGGCGGCGCACGCGGGCTGCCGCCTCACTGTTCGCCAGCTCTCCGAGCAAGCAACATCTCGCGCTCACGCAACACATATCATTACGCTCTGTCACGTTTAGATTAATAAAGCCACATTCAGTTTCTTTTACTTTTATCCGAGTGTACTTATTTCGTGTAACATCCTGTTCCGTATCATATCACGCGTAGGATATATCCTTAATACCGATAAGATCACTAATTATGAGAATAAGCATGACCTGGCCTCTAATGAAAGAATAATTTTTAACTCGAAAAGACTGATAGAATCATTTCAATATGTTTTAATTCATACTATCAGTTGTTTCTATAATATTCTGTAATAGCTGATTGTGATGTTAGTAAACTGACAATTGGCTGATGATAACTGAAGTACATATGTGACAAAAGTGTTAGACATAACGTTATTAGGTATTTTATGTAGCAAAAGTCAGAGCGTCATTTTGAACGGAGTCTTCTTTGGAGCTGAGCGTCGTTATATGTTGCAAGTATTTCTTTCAAATATGAGTGACTGTGGCAGTGACAGTCTAGGGTTGTGTGAGTTCCCGAAAAGCAGACTCGACGTGCTCGAGTCAAGTCGAGTCGAGTTACTCGAATTTCTTGAGCTGCTCGAAGTTTCCGAGCTATGATGCAAACTTTTTTTCATCTCATCCAACTTGTTCCGCTTCCGTATAGCTCAGAACCTTGCAATGCGCGCATATTCAAACGCAAAATTAAAATAATCATAAGTATTCAATCTAAAAGATGTTTGAGCCGCTCCATGTAAAATGACGCTATGATTTTAGAAATGTGCTCTAACATACCGATGTACTTACACTAGTAAAGCGGTGCGGTAGTAGCTATAGCTGTAGTATATACAAATCTTGACCGGTAACGGCGCGCGTAGTGGCTAGGGTTGAAGACAGTATACATCTCTATACACAGCGTGAGGAGAGCCAGAGCTCAACATGGCGCGCGTAATAATGAGCAGAGATAGCGCGCGGAGAGAGTAGGAGAACGGAGATTATATTTAGCAGTGTGTGTGGGGGGTTCTCTACCGTGCCTATCAGTGAAGAGGAGCAGACGGTCGATAACGGTCTACCTGGCAAGCGTACTAAGAGGAGTGCCAGCATTTTCGAGGATGGAGAGCCGATGTGTATGCGACGACCATGAGGCGTCGAGTGGCGTTTCATTAATAGCAGAAAAATATTGTAAAATAATACTTACCATTATTAACATTCAAAGTTTCTACTGTGCATGTTCGGCATTCACATTCCCCGTCATCAAAGTAATCTTCTCCATATGATATGGTAATTTCTTCCCCTTCGTGAATGTCACAAATAGCTTGCACACATATTTCGTTATCATCTTTCATGGTGTATAGTTTGCTATATGGCTTACATTCGTGGTTAATGAATGCAGCTTACTTCTTCGGTTATGATTAAGATGTAAAATGGAAAAGTCTACGCCGTGTTTTTCTAGATTTTGTAACTCTTCATTTGTTAGTAATACAGACATTGCAGTGAGACGGTAAAGGACAGAATTTTTTTTCAAAAACTGTGTAGAACAGATTTTTGCTGCTAAATTATTTTCCTTTGTATACCTGTAAATTTGCGTTGTAAAAAGAAATTAATATTAATGATTATTAAAAAATCATAGTAAAAACAAGAGATTATCGAGATATACAATATACCTAAAGCAGGCTTGAATAGTAAAGCCTGATTTTTCATCCGGAAGATTTAGATAATAATTTAACTGTATCTTCAATTTAGATTCGGAAGGTACTTTTAAATCTGGTATATAATTTTTTATCAACACAATTAAAGTATCAGCTGTATGAATACCTTTCTTTTTGTGCGATAAGAATTCATTTATTGCTGACTTAATTTGATCTTCCAGTTCACTTTTGTTTCTTACTAATTCGAATATTGATTTATTTATTTTATGGGTTTTTATTTTTAAATAATATAAATCCAATATTATTAATGTGGCTAGATCGTCAGCAATAACAAGTGCTTTTGTACGATCACGTAAGCGCAACTGGTCACTACAAAAAATTCTGCAAAATTAAAATTAATGTTAAATTTGTATTTTTGTATTTCAAATTAATTCTTAAGATTAAGCACGAGAGAGAGAGAGAGAGAGAGAGAGAGAGAGAGAAGATTTTAGATTAGATTAAATTTATTTTCCGTACATTATGTTGTACGATTATAAAATACAGCAGGAAGTAGTATAAGAGCATTTTAATATAATAAATAATAGCAGTATGTAGTAGTATGATAAAGCGAGAATGAGTTAAGCGAGTGTGTCAGCGGGCGCGTGTAGGTGAGTGTGTACATGATGCTTATGTGTTTTCAAGCTCGAAGAAATGTTCTCTAGCCAGTTTCTTGAAACCTGAGAGAGAGGGGGAGAGAGAGAGAGAGAGAGAGAGAGAGAGAGAGAGAGAGAGAGAGAGAAAGAGAGAGAGAGAGATAGAGATTAGATTAGATTAATTGTTTTATTTAAGTACATTATGTTGTACAATAATAAGTTACAGCAGTTATAGAGTATGAGTAACTCAAGAGTAAGAAAAGCAAGAATATAGCAATATTGGTGTGTCAGATTGTGTATAATGTAGGAGTGTGTTGAAGGTGAAGATGGATGGAGCGAGAATGAGTAGGTGTGTGGGTGTGCGTGAGAGTGTGTGAATTATGTATTTTCGAGTTGAAAGAAATGTTCTTTAGCCAGTTTTCTGAAAGTGACAGTGGATGAGGTGTTTCTGATGTGTGATGCCAGGCTGTTCCATATGTATGAGGCGCTGATATGAAACGAGTTCCTCAGCGTCTCAGTCGCGAAGGCAGGATTTCCAGTGGTATCACCTCGCCCCTCACAGGCCGGAGCGAGACGCGGAAGTCAAAAAAGGCCAGTACATATGATGGTACGACCGTGTAAAACATTTTACGAAGAAAGCAGACTGTGAAATACTTCCTGCGTCCGGCAGTGGTTAGCCACTGCAGTTCCCGCCTGTAAGGGGAGATGTGCTCATCCCTCCTTACCATAGATGTACCGGATACCTGTGTTAACGAGCCTCTGTAGCTTTAAGTCGAGTTCCTGGGTCAAGTCACAGTATACAAGAGAGCAGTAGTCAATGATTGGAAATAGGAGAGCTTGCACTAGGTGTTTGCGCAATCTGAAATTGGTACTCTTTCTAAAAAAGTAAAGCCTATACATTAGCGAGTGAGCACGTTTGCATACTTGTGTAACGTGCTCCTTCCACGAGAGTTTAGAATCGAGCACCAATCCCAGATTACGCACAGAGGATTCAAAGCTGACGTGGACACCCCCTATATTGATGAATGTATTAGCTGTTGAGGGAAGTAAATTTATGTAGAAGGGGGAGCCCAGGACAATTGCTTTGGTTTTGGTGACATTAAGTTTAAGCTTATTCTGCGCAGCCCAGCCCATTATCCTCTCGGCGTTAGCACTCATCTTGTTTGATAAAGAGTCGAGCTCCTCGAGGTGGCATTGACTGTATATCTGCAGGTCATCCGCATAAGTAAGATGGGATACATCGGAGTCTAGACAGAAACCGATGTCGTTGATGTACAATGAAAATAGCAGGGGACCTAAGACAGAGCCCTGCGGAACGCTGATGTTAAGACGCTGCGAGGATGAACGCTCGCTATTGTCACCAACGACGTCTTGCTCTCTCCCAGTGAGATAGGAGGCAAACCAGCGGATAACCTGCTTAGAGAAGCCGAAAGTGGATAGCTTTCTCAGGAGCCGGACGTGACATACAGTGTCAAACGCCTTGCTGAAATCAAAGAGAAGGAGGAGTGCCACTTTATTTATATTTATCCCTACCCTGACATCATCAGTCAGCTTAATTAGGCCAGACTGAGTGCTGTGGCCAGTGCGGAAGCCAGTTTGATAGTTATCTAGTAAGAGCCTTGTTTCAAGGTATTGCGAAACTTGCCTATGCACCAGCCACTCCAGGGCCTTGGAGAGAAAGCAGAGAAGCAGAGAAGTGAAATCGAACGATAGTCTGTCAGGGCTGTTGGTGAACTAACTTTGTTGCGTGCACGCACAAGTGACAGTTTCCAGGCAGATGGAAAGCGGGCCTTGCTCAGAGACAGGTTGAAGATGTGGCATAGTAGAGGAGCGAGAACTGGCAGTGCTTTTGAGATAACAACCTGAGGGATGCCGTCGCTTCCCCTGGCCTGGGTGTCAAAGTGCGATACTGCAGCCAACAAATCCGATTCCGTTATGGTGCTAAACTCGAAATGCTCCGGGAGGTCGAGACTTTCCAGGGTTAAAAGGTAATCCTCAACAGCAGGAGCTAATGGATCATTAGATATCGAGCTGAAGTGCTTGTTGAGTTCATCTGTGCCAAAGCGAGATGGCAAAGGTGCCTTAGTGGCGGTAATTCCAAGTTTCTTCAGCTCAATCCAGATCTCGGCAACGTCAGTCAAGGTAGACAGTCGTGAATAATAATAATTCAGCCTGGCTTCCTCAACCTGTTTATGAGCATTGTCTCTAGCTAATCTGTATGCGCGGAGATCTGAATCAAGCCTGGAGTTCCTGAAACGCCTGTAAAGTCTGTCTCTCTCGGATACAAGGTCACGAAGAGCCGTGGTAAACCACGGGTGACGCTGTTTTCTCGGTGTCACAGTCCGTAATGGGGCGAGATGATTAATGGCGTTAGTAAGATTAGCGTTAAGTGTACGTAAGCATTCGTCAAGTGATGAGGTGGTGAGGGATGACCAGTCACAAGCGCTAAGAAAGTCCCTTAGCTTCTCGGCGCTGATTCCTTTAAAGTTTCTATAAGAGTATGTGTTAGGTACGTATCGTGGAATCTGTACGTCAAGAGTGGCCATGATAAGGTCATGTCCATTGATGAAGGGTGAGTCTGTCTTCCAATGTGACAGCAGGCGATCCTGCTCATCTATCAGACATAAGTCAAGCCAGGTACCAGAACCCTGTTTATGGTGCGTAGCACCGTAGGGAACAGATGAAAGGGAGTTTTCATCGATGAAGGCCTTGATGAACTTGGCATCTTCGGATGTGGAAAGCTGGTCAGAGTTGAAGTCTCCCATTATGATCTTCGTAGAGTAGTTGTGCATGTGGGTAGTTAGCTGGTCTATGAAGTTAGAGCCTTGGAAAAACGGAGCGTGAGGAGGACGATACACAACCCCCACGAAAATAGGAGAGACTCCCTTTGCTGATACCTCACAGAAGAGATATTTAGGCTTACCTGGCTTGCCAGACCATTCACCATCAGATGATGAAATAACGCTAGCTGTCAGTGATTTGTGTATGTAGAGGGCCACACCTCCTCCGTTTCTGTTTCTGTCCCGTCTGTATAGTACGTAGTTGTCCAGTGAAGGGATGGACGTTACTTTATCGCTCAACCAGGTCTCAGTAACAGCTATTACGTGGAATGGAGAGCTAGTGGATAAGAAGAGCCTGATCATCTCAATGTGACCCGTGAGCGAGTTTGCATTAAAATGACAGACTCGTAGACCTTCGGACAGAGATACCTTAGAACCGGATGAAGATGGCGTGGCAGAGGAGTTTGATGGTGGATGTGGTAGAATGATGTGTTTGTGTTGTAGCTTCAGTGTTGAATGGTATCGGCAGCGGGCGGATGCCGGGCTAAAAAAGCCTGCAGCTCGGCGTCGGTGTTGATAACGGTAGCACGCTCGCTGTCGTCATTGCAGCGCATGAGTAGTCTCCCGTCTCTGATGAACGTCCGGCAACCCTGCCTCTTCTTGGCCTCCAGCCTGGCCCTCGAACGCAGCTTGTGAACGTCAGGAGGGAGAAGCTCGTTGATGTTGATGAGGCCTTGATGGTCAGGGCTCAGAGCTTTAGCATCCTCCAACAAGGTGGCGTCCAATTCGCTGGTGTGCAGTTTACGTTTCCGGGCCTTGGCGATGATGATTGACCGTGCGAGCGCACTTAAGGATAAGGTGACGCCTAATGGTGGTAGTCTGCCGTCACCCCTCGCAGAGCTGTTGGTTGCATCAAGCCTCCCCATGGTCCTGACCGATGCGATGTCCCTTCTGAGGACCGTGGGGTCAAGTGCGCTCACAACCGAGTAAGCGAGGAGATGCAACGAGGTTTCACGGGTGTAGTGCACACCCGTGACAACAACCACACTATTAGAGGACTGCTCCTGTCGCCTCTTGACCTCGGCCAATTCACTACGGAGGCTGCAAATCTCCGCAGCGTTAGGCGTAGTGATGTTGTTGTCCTGCTGCATCGTCGGGCTCCTCGATGAGAGAGGTGATGGTGGACTCAGCATTTTGTATGCGAGTCTTGAGTGCAGGCAGCTCATCGAGGGCCTTAAGGCGCTTCTCAATCGGGCCCAGACGGTGCTCAATTTTGGAGATCCTCTCCGACACGATGTTCTGTGTCTTGAGGGCCTCCGTTTGAGCATTGCGAATATCGTCAAGGGCGTCACGAATATCCCTCAAGGCAGCCTTAACGGACGGCGTTGGTGTTGTTACGCCGGCCGAGAAGGCTGGTGAGGGATTTCTTGACGTATTCGTTGATGGAGGTGCTGACCTTGTCTTCTTGCTCCATGGCTGCTGTTGTTTGAGAGTGCCTTTGCTCGCTGACGTTGTTGCGGCTATTCCCATTGCTGATGTTGTAGCGGAGGTAGAGGTTGACTTGGTCCTCACTGTGGCACCCCTGTCACTGTTCTTGTCTGCACATAAGAGACAGGCGCTGGTCTACCTATCATTAACCACGATGGCCTTCAGGTTGACCGTGTTAAGGCACCTTGCGTGGTAGTGCAGACCACAAAACTCACACCTTTTGGGGTCTTTGTGCTATCTGAATTGTTCACAGCTGCCGTATATTTTCGTAACAGGATGATAAGTTATCGACGGAATGTGAGAGTGGATGTTATAACTCTTACGGCCAGATGGAGCGTTAGTGGAGAGAGTGCGAAAGTACCAACCTCAAAGGTGTGAAGACGCCGTGATGATTCTCCCGCGATGCAGCAGATGTCGCCACGATGTAGATTGCGGTGAGAAATAGACGCCGTGCAAGTGAGAAACCAAGTCAATCCAAGCCAAGCAGATTTTGAGGTTAGGAGCCGTGCAGTAAGAGAGAGAGAGAGAGACAGAGAGAGAGAGAGAGAGCGTTATCAATATTTGACAGACGCAATTCAACTGTAATATTTACCTCCCAATGTATTCTGTTTGTGGTAATAAAGAAGAATTTGACTCTTTTAAATGTTCTTTTTGCTGAGTCATAACAGAATTTATGCTACAATCAGCTACCTCAAGCTGTTTAGTGCAATACAATTGCAATGAATCATCTAAGCGTTTCAAATTTTTGACAGGTTGGTTTGTCGACACAGTAGAATCTGTTATTTTTGAATCTTTTGGATACTCTATTTGTTGAATCACAACAGAACACGGTGTACATTTACATGACACAAGTTGTTCAGTAGAATGTGGTGGCAATGGATTCAGGACTTTCAAAGTTTTTACTTCTTGCTTTTGTATTATAGAGTCTTTTGGTTTTGAATTTTTACATGACTTGAGAATTTGATTGTATACTGTAAATGATTATTTAAAAATTAGTGGTATGAGTTAATTAACAATTATTACAAATAATAACATATTTTTATCATAAATTAAAAATTAATTTTACCTTTGCAAAATACGCTTTCCGCCTCTTCAAAAGTTTTACCGTAGCATTGATCAATTATATTGATGTTATGTAATTTGAACAATTTATAAATATCCAAAAATTTATCTTTTATTACATGTCGATACGGTATAAGTAGTTCTAGCGTAGAAAAGTGAGATTCATTTAATTCTGTGTTGTAAATAAGCTGCAAAAAATTTTTTTTTGCTTGTTTTGACACCTTATTATTCATAAAACGAACTAAATCTGATGTCTTACTGCTATCGAATACAAATTTTAAGATAATTAATTTTTTTAGGAGCAAAACTCTGTTATCGTTGCAAATATCTGAAATAAAAATAATTTTTTCTTTAAAACTAATGCATAATGTATGTACAATTATGTAACATATTTAATTCTTACCAAAGCTGAAAAGCCGGCTCCGCACAGGAGAGTGCGGAGGAATAGCACACACGAAGTTCGCGAAGCAGCTCCGGTAGTGAGCTGCATTGCAACGCGGGTCATATCATCGAGTTTTCCGCAGACAGCGAACCCCGTTACAATATATGTATATATATATCTGTGTGTGTGTGTGTATGAGTGTAACAGATGTAAAAATCTATACGGAAATAGAGAATATTATTATTATAAAATAATTTACTTGAAAAATTGATTAAATAACAAGCAAGTGATTTGAGTAAAAAAAATTCTACTCTAAAAAAGAGAGGAATCATCATTCTATATGTTCTCTGATTGGTCATCGATTAGCCAATAAGACTACTCACACGTCCAGTAACTAAATCGAGATGGTGAGAAGTTACTAACCTAAAAATTCTAAATACGAAGTATTGAGCGCGCGGAGCTCGTATTGATTTTTCTGGTATAAGAAACTATAAAAACTTCTGAAATTCATTATATGATATTACAATAACTTCTTACCTTTCTTTATACAACTAGATGTTGACGTCTTTGCAGCTGCTTTCGGAGCAGATCCTGATGGCGCTGACACTAATAAATTCAGCAATCAGAATGCTGCTGTGGAATTTCAATTCTATTTTATAAAAACTTTTACCTACCCGATTTTGGCGCGATTTTTTGTACATTTTTTTGACTGAATATAAGCTAGTACATCTTCTTTCAAAAGACGATTGTTACGGCCAGTACCCTAACTCAGACCATCTTCTTCCAATAACCTTTTTACTTCACCATACACCCTGAAATCGCAAATCAAGCAACTTAACGAAATTAGCAATTTCAATCTTAATTGCATATTTAAAAAACTTACTTTCCAGTTGGTGGGGTCGACTCTTTAGCACCTGACGGTGCACCTGCAGCTGATACCACGGCAGCTGATGCAGTAATAGCAGGTACGGGCGCCGAGGCTGCACCTTTTTTCGTTGTAGGAACTATGATGTTTGAAACATCAATTTTTTTTTTCACAATAATGGCGATGAGATCTCCGACTTCAGTTTGCAAGCCTTCTGGGGCCTACTTGTACAAAACAGGATAACTTTATAGTTAAAATTTTATCAAGAGTAGCCTGACATAAATGTTGAAAGAAGAAATAATAGTATATTGCGCAACTACGGGGGAAAATTGGCTTTTTGTAGCGTGGGTGATGTCTTGAGCACGAGTATAGCTGTTATGTTTCGCCTAACGCACCAGTTGAACAGTTCGAGCGACAGTTAGATCGACTCGTGCAGGATGTTGCGGAAAGAACACCAGTAATTATCGCAGGCGATTTCAACGCATGGGCCGTAGAATGGGGCAGTGGAGCAGAAAATCGATTGTAAAACGAAGGATTATGATAAGGAGATGTTCCTGCTGGCCCTGGATGAATTGCAACTCTCTGGGACGGCGAACAGCAAGACTGAACAGGTGATAGATAATAGCAATTGAACCTGTGACGTGGCTATGCCAAGAAGAGTGCCCAACTGTAGACGACCACCAGTATACTGGCGGGACAAAGAAGTTAAGAATCCACATAGCGAGTGTCACCGGATCAGAAGATGAGAACAACGGGCAAGAAAAAAATACTATAAAACCGGAAGAGGCAAGGAAATAGTAGATGCCCGCGAACAAGAAATAAAGGACGCTAAAAGGAGTCTTCAGAAGATAATCTGCGGAAATAAGCAACAGTGCCTTAAAGAATTACAAAAACAAAGTAGAACAGGACCCTTGGAGTCGACATTGTAATGAAGAAGATTAAAGGAAGCTACGCACCCCCTCTGAAATGCCCGGAACTATTACACTGGTTAGTAACCACACTGTTCCCTAGGCAAATAGAAGAACCATGTGTCATTGAAAGAGGTGTTAACGAAGAGGTTATTCCCCCGATCACGATTAAGGAACTGTTCGCCGCTTGCAGAAGGGTAGGGAAACAACGCATCAGGTCTGGATGGCATTCCCAATGTTGCATTGATGCCATCCACGCTCAATCAGAGGTCTTCGTAGACTTGTATAATTCGTGTCTAGAAGAGGGAACATTCCCCACAAACTGGAAGAAACAGCCACTCGTGCATGTTTGATGCTTCGGGAAAAATTCTGGAACGCATAATCTGCGTCAGAATGAACCATATTATAAAAGGAACGGGTGGATTCATGGAACACTAATACGGCTTTCGGAAGAATCGTTCAACCCTGAACGCAGTTAGCTTAGTAGTTGACACTATGCGAACAGCGATAGAAGGGAAAAGATGGAAAGGAGGAAAAAGCATTCAATTGGGCCGAATGGAGTGAAATACACGAGCCATTCCGGAAACAGGATGTGCTTTTATATATAAGAAGGATGATGTCCGACCATCAGAAGGACAGCATCTTATTATATGACACCGAGAACGGTACCAAGACCTATGAAGTTCTAGGAGGCGTCCCTCAAGGGTCAGTACTTACCCACCGACTTGGAACATCATGTTCGATGGGGTACTAAGGCAACAGTGATGCGATTCGCTGATGACAGCAGTAGTGGTAGTAGCGAAACACAAAGAAGTAGTTACAGAAATAGCTGAAGAGGCAAATCGTATAATACGCGAATGGCTAACGGAGATGGGTCTGCAACTATCCAGTCACAAAACGGAAGTTTATTCTTAATTCTAGTAGGAAGATGGAGGAAATTACACTGACGGTGGATGGACGTGAGATCGTTTCTCAACCAACCATCAAGTACTTGGGCATCATCATCGATGCAAGACTGAGTTTCAAACAACATCTGGAAGAAGTTAGCAATATAAAGCATCAAAAGTTGGCGTTGTTATACCACGATTGGTACCAAAAGTAGGAGGGCCAACTCAAAAGCGAACATCAGTCTTGGCTAGTCAGTTTTTGACCGGGCACGGATGCTTCCGGGCTTAGCAGCACCGGTTCAAATGAAACAGTCCGTACTACCTAGTATATTCGGATGCAACGGAGGATGCTGAGCACGTCTTTTGCGAGTTCTTACGATATCAACAGGAGCGAGAAGAACTCGAGAGTTATCTTCAGATCGAAATAACTCCTGAGTCAATTATGACGATCATGCTGACTTCGGAGGATGGATGGTGCGCAGTCACTATGCAGCAGTCATCCTCAAAAAAGTCAGGGAAGACGAAGAAGATGAGCGGGGTAAGCATGTGTGTGTGGAAGCGTATGGATATGATTGTGCCTATTGTGCGGGTTGTAGGTGTGTGTCAGTGAGTGTCTGTGTGCGTGGGTGACGGTATGTGCTTGAGTGTGGGTGTGTGTGTGGGTGCGCGAGTGTGTGGATTGGTGGGGTTCGTGCTGGTGTGAGTGGGGATGTGGAGGTGGATGGGTGAGGGTATGCGTGTAAGTACGTAACCGTGCGGATTTATGGTTTCTGTGTTGGTTTTGCTGGCTTCCGACGCAGTAAATGAAGGACGACTATGGAGATGACGAACACATCGACTAGAAGCGTGCATAAGCCTTCCCCGCTTGCCAAGCATTGCTCGACGTTTGCACCGCGGGGATCAAGGGCACAAAAGATGGAGCTAGGTGCACCTTTACTGAGCGTTGATAAAGGCAATCGAGAGGATTCGAGTTACGGTTAGGTGAATTAATGTGGCCGAAAATTGACGTTTTTTTTTAGTCGATGAGAATCCGATACACAGCTGACATTTGACATAGGCCTGTTTCGACGACCCTATCAAGAATGCCATGTTACAGACTGCAGCGGGAGAAACATTTTTTCTCACACTGCGCCGAAAGTTCCACATTCCTTCCCGGGTGCCTGTCGAGGAATGAGAGTTTTCGACGCTATGGTGAGGAAAAATAGTATACGCGTCACGGGAGGAAAATTGGGCAGCCCTTATCTCGTGTTCGGCTCGGGTGGCAATTTACATGAGATATGGATTGTCTAAGTTTTTCCACCCCTAGGCACGTAATATACTATTTCCTCTGGCTGCTAAGAAAACTCGATTTTCTATTTATTTTACATACATGAAAAATGGCCTTTTTCATGCGCGTATCATAAAAAATAATTACCAAAATTTTAGCTAATACTGCTTCGTCTTCCGCTTCAAATGTCATGACACCTTTATCTGTTTGAATATCTGCTACAGCATCACCAGCTTCAATGATGTCACCTTCTTTCTTGAGCCATTTAATAATTGTTCCATATGCCATTGTTGGAGAAAGAGCTGGCATAGTGACGTTTGTTCTGTAATATAATTCAAAGTTTGGTACATTTTGTAGAGAATAAGAATTATTTGATGTTCCACTACATGTATTTAATACACACTGTCCTGCTGGTCCAGATGCTGCTGCTGCAGGTGGTGGTGTAAATGCAGCTTGATAGAGCAGTTTGATTGCAGCTGGTGTCTCTCCAGTTAATGCAGAACCAGAAGACATTTCCAAAGTGTGCTTACTCATTTTTCTACAAGGTTTCGGAAGTGTGTTGCATTACCACATGACCATAAAATTCAGAGTTGTGAAAAAATAAAGTAAGGGAAGGCCTTGCGGTGTCTAAACAGTTTAGAGTAGGGCAGGAAAATTACAGAAACAACAGAAAATTCAGATTGTTGCAAGCGATAAGAAAGCACACCATCGCTCACAAACGGTATAAGTCCAGCGAGCGGTTTGTTGATATTTTTCTCTTTACACGAATCCAAACAAGACATGTATGCACGAAGGCTTTTCTCAGAACAGTGACTTTATTGTTTAGTATTGTTTCGTTCTGCGAACAGCTTTGTCAAACAAGAAAATAAAGTTTGGAAAAATTGTTTTTTTTTTGTTTTTTGACAAGATTAAACCTAGACTTGGCCCTTTAATACAAAAATTATAACTCGATTTATACTATTAACCACACTGAAAAAAAACTCAGCTATTTTAACTGAACTCGCACCAGTAATCCGTCATTGTACGAAGACTCGCTATAATTACCGTAGAGTTCAGTAGTTTTAAAGAATCAGTTCGGTCTGTTTTGCTAGTGTCCCGCGTAAGCGACCAATTTTACGAGTCGCGACTCGCCAAAACTACCAGTAGCACACCGTTGTTCTTACTGAACAGTAGTTACCCTGGCAGAACGGTTGAAACTATCGGACTTTACAACAGAAACGACTGTTTTTTTCAGTGCATATACCTCAAGATTACGCCGAGTAGTGGTAGGCCGCCTGACGTGGCAAAAATAAATTATATTTGCCATCCAGGCAGAAAAGTTAACACTGTCGACTGTTTGCTGTGTGATTCAGTATATCACGGAGATGAATTTAGTGGGATTAGTGATACTCAATATATCACAGGCAACCTGGTTATTTGTCATGAACATTTGGATTTCAATATAACCTCCAAATTGGACATGGCAGGGAATACTCTGTGTGATACAGCAAGGAAACTTACAGCGCAAATCAAGTGTCATAATAATGCTAAAGTCAAAAACTAAATCCTAGATGATATTGCTTTAAAAGCACAACTTGATGTCAGTGAAATAAGGAAAGACGAGACTAAAACCGAGATTTTGCTTCTTAAGCAGCTAAACCAAGAGCTTCTAGAAAAAAATACATTGCTTGAAGATTTACTTGCTAAGGAAAAAAAAGCTAAACAATACAACAAGCCTAGATAATATTCTGAAGTTGTAGCTAATACTAATTCGCAACAACAAAAACGTCGACCTAAATTAAAAATAAAGAAGATCAATAAGAACGATAAAAATAAAACTCAAGAGCAAGTGACTAAATTCTTAAATGAAAACCCAAACATTCAAACAAAAAGCATTAACAAAAGAATTAAATATGAAATAATTATAAACTGTGCTGATGAGAAGAGCGTTAGTGCAGCTGAAGAAATAATAACAAAAAGTTTATCCAATAATTTCTCAATAGAAAAAGTACAAATGCTAAGACCTAAAGTTAGAGTAGTAGTGATAGACAACACACTTAACTATGATCTAGAAGCTTTGGAATAGTACATTATGCACCTAGGGAGTAAAGTAGGCAAAGTATACCTCGCTTCGCTCGGTCGGCAATATCACACAGTGCTTGCTCGTCTACTTTACTCCCATGGTGCGTATACGATTTTTCACCACACTCCCGTAAAGTTTTGACTAATCTCCCTATAAGCAGGCCTTACAGTACCGCATTTTCTGTCTGAGAATAAAGTGTCTTGTGCACACGCGATGCCCTGTTTTACCGTAAAGGTTAAAGCCCTCTTTTAGCGTAAAAGGCGCATCGCGCATGCGCGAGTCACTTTACTCCCAGGGAGAGAATGTGAATGTGAACTGTACAGCCTGCTTATAGGAAGTACAGTCAACACTTTACGCGCAGTGTGGTGAAAAAGGATATAAATCAGCGGAATTTCAATGAGTATGATGAGAAGTGCAAAGCTGTGTATAGCTATGAAAATAAGATAAAACTGCATAGTGTAATTTTAGAAGTGCCAGCTGAGATTTATAAACACATAAAACAGATTAGAGTAAAAATGTATGTGGGTTACTAGCAGTGTAAAATACATAATGTAATAGACATTAAGCCATGTTTTAAATGTGGTAGGTTTGCTCATAATGACAAAAAAATGTGATAATGATACACCCTGCTAAAAATAACCAATTAGACCCGATTAATTCCGATTACATTTTAATCGGTTGTAATCGGGTTTAATCGAGATAATCGATCAACGCGATTAATTGTTAATTGGTTTTAATTGAAAGTCGGTCCAAATACGTAAAGCCCCGATTTCTATTAACCTTTAGACGGCCGGAAAACCAATATATTGGCTCATCAGAAAACGTTCTTTAATTTGTGTTTTTAGATTTACAGTATTTTTGATGTCAGATGTGGATTCTGCGTCGAAAAATACATCGAAAACATGCATTTGAACTTCTAAATGTTGAATAATAAATTTACGTGGCAAAAGGGGTGGTTTTTACCCTATTATAGGGGTTGATTTTAGATTTATAGTAATTTTGATGTCAGATTTGGATTCTACATAAAAAAATACATCGAAAACATGTATTAATATAATGGAAAAAGATTATATACTATTTAAAATAATTTTTCTTTAATTCAAAATTTTCAACACAGGCTGTAATGCATGTTTTACCGTAGCGGACCGGAAAGCCAATATATTGGCTCACCCCTTAACCGTGACTTAGTATATGATCAATCAATGATATAAGATACCATCTATACCAATTTTTGGAGGTCGATTTGTTACCGGAAATCCCGACCGTCTAGGCTCCTAACCTCACCTGTCAGCGCCGGAGCCAGAGGTGGCTCCCCGATGCTGACAGGAAGAGCATCAATCAATAGCGCCAATAGCGCCAATACGCGCAAATACAACCCCGGGTTGCTGCCGTATCGACAGGGCCGTCGTGCCTGTTGCCGGTGACAGCACCAGGAGGCTTCGCGTCGTCCTCGGGAAATATACGAGGATCCGCGCGCGATAACCACGGGCTCGCGAATGACCGGTGCGCATCCTCGCCGCGCATCTCGCTCGGGAGGACGCTATTAATATCTATATTGACTCGCGTTTTCCCGCGCGGGAGAAATATTATATAGAGGGCGTTTCGAATGCATCTTTTCCGGGACGCGAAGGATCTCGAGTCGCGAAGAAGCTTTCTCCTCGTTCAATTCGTCGTCAACCCTGGAGCCGAACGGTTGGATCAGTCGGAGTAGTAGTCGTTCGTGGTAAAGTCGTTGAGTCGTTCGCTGTAGAGTCGTTGAGTCGTACGTATAACGTTGTCGAGTATCGAGTTCGGAAGGATCCTGATTGTTGAGTAATTCTCGACCGAACGAAATTGTTGTGCGTGAAACCGCGTTTATCGCAGAATCATTGTTGTGCAAACCGCGCGAAGTAAACTAACGAATATTGTCCGTTTCGATTAGATGACGCGATCGCCGAGTCTGGACACCGAGAGGTAAGGCGAACGAAGCAAGTGATATTTCGAAATGGGGTCGATTGTTCGAAGCGTCGGTGCCGTGGTTGATTGATTTAAAATCCCACAGTACCCCAACAAGCGTTGAAAAGTGTGATAGGTCGTTAGAAGACGCCGCGTCTGTTGGTCACGACCCCGCCGCCATTTTGGGGCGTCTAAATAACGGTTTTCCTAAGCACCAAGAGAGTGGTTTTCGCCGCGTTGTTATTTGCCAATTGATTTCGTTATCGTGACTTTCGCGCCAGAAATCGGGTATTTCCGTATTGTTTAAACTATAGTCGTTCAACTACGGGTTTCGACGTTAACGTTGTATTGTTTGACTCGAGTATCATTAAACTTCGCGGTTAGAATTAGTGTGAAGTTATTACGGGGAACTCTGTACTCAGATTTGTCTGAGAAACAATACGGGGGTTGAAGAATATATTACGACCTTTTTATACAGCATAAACAATACTGAGTAACAATTATTGCAACCCTTAGCCACGCCAGGCACACCTGTTCCTAGACCTATACGTTGTCCCCTTCTGAAGATGTAAGAGTCCGCGGTACGGAGATCGAGTCGAAAACAAGTGTAAATGACTGTTAGCATCACCACAAGTTGGTTATAAAAGCGCAACGTCACATAATTTAATCGATACCTATTGACTATTTTTTGCAGGGTTCATACCTCATCAGTAGTTTGTGTATAACATGCATAGATATTTACATTTATAATATTAATGCTAGCGCACTGCCTTGATTTGGTTATCGGTTACTAATATCACTACCTAGACCACCTTTTCGAGCAAAGTGCAGACGAACTGCTTTGAGGAACAATACTTCGGCTCATCAATTTTCGTTTTATTTCTATCCAAAGTGTCTATATGAAATAGACATTTTGGATAGAAATACATGTGAATGCACATGTATCTATTTTAACGGCTAAGGCCAATTTTTTCTAATTAAAAGAAACCGGCGTTTCACGTATTTAGACCGATTTTCAATTAAAACCAATTAATGCATAATCGGGTTGCTCAGTTATTCCGATTAAAAACGATTTGAACCGATTAAAACAAAAACTTATTAATCGAGTCAAATTGGTCATTTTTAGCTTTGCGGACACGCCGCCAGGTGTCGTCTGGTTTTTCTTACTCGCAAGCGCAAAGAATATATGATGGTCGGTATATAAGGCCGCTCAAATTATTACTAATTAATTAATTTTAAGGGAGTGTGCGATAATAACCGTTTGTAACCAATTAAAACAAACTTGTACTAATTTCGATTGATTTCCGAGCATAAAACGATTAACACTACTATCAACCGATCAAATAACCTAATGAACTATACCGCAACATGTATATGCTAATAGAAACGATTTATACCGACTAAAAAAAACTAATCGGTTTTAATACGTTTTTGTGATCCGGGATTTCCGAATATAAAC
>JAZHPH010000683.1:0-27273 GCA_037356405.1 Nasonia oneida | reverse complement strand
AAAGCGTCTTTTATATAATCTAAAATTGAGTCCACGCCGCGATTAACTAATCCCGAAAGCTCCTCGAGCTGTTTAAAACGCAAGTCGTTTGTTGATGCATAATTACACTAGGCGGACTCTCGTACTTTTTCTGCTTCTTGCACGCAGGCTGTGCAGGTGGATGCTGTTGTGTTTCCTCGTCATGGCCGCCGACACTGCTGATGAACGGCTGACCGTTGTGGGTTGTCATTTCTGCTGTAGGTGCTGATGTTGCGTAGATATTTCGCAGAGAAATGCAACTACATATATGATACAGAAACACAATGCAGTGCTCGCCTAATACTTTAGAGTCGACGCTCTGCACTTGTTTTTTATTCCAGTCGAATCCGTAGCTGTCAAAGTAAATTCCATATCCATTTGTATCTATAAAGATAGCAACCCAGTGTGATCCTGGCTGATCGGACGTGTCGAGATTCGTTACAATAGCTGTCGGTGTGGATAGCAATTTCGGAACGTGATTAGCAGCGTAAACTCCTACTGAATCGGCTTTTAATCCTCTAATAGCTGAGATTATTTGACGCGTATTCATGTTGATGGTGCATCTACGTACTCTTCTTCTACCGCACCGTCTTTTTTCTCGTCAGCTTCTTTTTTAATTCCGTCCACAACGTCGCTAGCACGAAATCTTTCGGGATAGTGATATCTCTCCATCTGCAGCCGATCGTAATCTAATATAGCTTGGTACATTACTTGGCTATTTATGTCGTACGGGTCGCTTCGATGAGGACTGGCAACGATTGAGTGTATCCACCTTCTGATTTGATAGGCTCGACGCAGTGCGCAAACATTTTTCTTGTTCTCGAATTTCTTGATACCATGGTTGGTGCACAGCAAGACGTTACGGAATTGCACAGATAGTTCGTCAAACGAAGGCGCACTAAAATCTTCTAAATTTATGATTCTTCGAGCCACTACTTTTTTCAAAAACTTGGCTTTTGCCTGGCCACGCACGTATATACGGCGCGCGTCTTTCACCAAGTTGCACAGATTACGACGCAGATTCTTGAAGGAGATATTTCCATCGTGCCACTCTAAACCGTGTACATCGAGAGTACAGTAATTATTTGTCTGTTGCATATCCACGGGTAATTCGGTAAAACTGCACGGTGCGCGAATGATCCAATGACCAACTATACGACTCTGGAGCGATAAAACTCCAACTTCTTTGGGAATAAATTTTTTATTTATATCCTGAAGGCCTTGAATATCGATCACGTAGTCCGTCATGATGATGCTGTTGCTGCTCGAGTACGTTAGGTGCTGACTGTTTCGAGAGGGAGACTAACTGCATACTGTCCGCGCGCTTGCCTTATGAAGCGCGAAAAGGATTTAACGCGCGGTTTCCGTTGAATGCTTTGTTTTCCACAAAGCCCAAGATTATTCTCTTCGGCAGCTGACCGTGTATAACGTTGTCGATCGAATCGCCCAATATTCCCGAGTGAAGAGTAAAGGACTTAACTTCGACTCTCGTTATGGGATATTTAACCGTGGTTTTCGATAACGCTTGCGCATGAGCCAGTAAAACTCCAGGACTGATTTTTATTCTGCGAACTATGAGTGTAGCTGCTTTGATGCTGAGTTTGAATTTTTCATCGGCTGTCGCGTCCATCAGACAAAAAGCATCCTTACTCCTCACTAGACGTACGCGCATTTCTACGCCATTAATCAGCATTTTATCCTGATTAAAGAGGTCGTGATGTAGATGTCCAATCATGTCAAAGTATCGTCGATTCTGTGTAAAATATTTGCGATTTTCCAGCCCTTTGTTCACGGTAATAGGTGCCGTGGCAGTGCTCACCGCATTAGCTGGCGAATCGAAACCACCGCTCGTGTCGTCGTACCACAGACTCGCTGTAAGATGTGACTCTTTAGCAGCCGGAGCGTAGTTGAGAAGCGTCTCGATGTACGCTCTGTAAGGATAGGCGTTATTAGGTGGCGAAACAATTTTCTGATTGAAAAAAACGTCATCTGATTGAACATTGAATGCATGAAATTGTTGATCGGTCCGACTTTAAGGTATTCGGTCGTTGCGGTAGCCTCGTCAGCGGGTACGATTTTAGCTTGAACATGAAGCATAGTGTGAGCCAGATCAAAGTAATGCTCG
Organism: Nasonia oneida; assembly: GCA_037356405.1. Taxonomy (NCBI): domain Eukaryota; kingdom Metazoa; phylum Arthropoda; class Insecta; order Hymenoptera; family Pteromalidae; genus Nasonia; species Nasonia oneida. The sequence goes on along the minus strand of JAZHPH010000683.1, from coordinate 25,130 downwards.
CTACCTGCCGGCACGACAAATTCCAATGGTGCGTCGACATCGTCGCTAAGAGACGACACAGGCTTATAATGCAGAAAGCTGCTGCTTTCAATTGACGTTTGGGTGGCTGGAAGCGTGAAAAGATCCAGCTCGCTGGACATGCATTCCGTCGAGTGAGAATGTAAAAATGCCATTTTTACCCCAAACTAAATACGCCTAGGACTAAAAATATCCGTAACACTTCTCAAACTCTGCTGCTGCTGCTGTGTACTTCTCTTTTTAGGCCTCTTCTTCGTTTTTCTCGTGACTCTCTTCTTCCGTCCTGCCGTATGTTGTTTGCGTTTTTTGCTAGAGCCGATTGTATTCGATGTACGCGTCTTTCTCAACTGACGCCTTCGATGCATTGTGCGTGATTTATAACCAGAGCCTTTCATCATTTCTGCTATCTTTTCACCGGCTTTTCTCTTCAATTTTTGTCCAGACTCTTAAGTACGATATTTGAACGCCTCCTTGAAATTCGAGCCATTGTTTGCAACGTCGTCCAACACGTTGATGCCTGTGCGCACAGCCTTTTTGCCCACAGCTCTGGCACCGGAAGCGACGTACGGAAGAATTTTGCGAAATAAACCTCCGAGCCACGCACCTACACCTCGTCCGCGCTGATACGTTGAACCGGAATAGACGTGTCTCACTCCTCCACCGCCTACTTGCTCGTCGTAGTAGCGTATGTAGTGACTCATCGTGACATAGCATTGCTCTCTCTCTCTCTCTCTCTCTCTCTCTCTCTCTCTCTCTCTCTCTCTCTCTCTCTCCTCTCTCTCTAGCGATTACGTTTAAAGTGAAGCGTAACCGTCAGCGTTCTATATTCGAATGGTATTCGCACTCCGAGCTGATCCCTTATATCTATGATAATCGAGCGAAAACTGTGATGTAAAAGCAGAATATAATGAGCAGGTGCAAAATGTCTCACGATATTACTGCCAAATTTGTACTTTGCACTATCCACGGAAACTATACGCAGTAGAGCAGCTTGAGTGTCGCCTACAGTGTGTGGCTCGCATACATCCGTGTACACGTAAAGCTGATTGGGAATAGCTCGGGAAAGCGATGCTGGTCTGTTTCATAGTGCGATTACACTACCCATTGACGATGTGACAAAGGTGCCATTTTTTCGCCGAGTCTCGGAATCTTCGAAACCGAAAATGCGGCAAATTTTTTCGTTAAACGTTGTCTGATGCTGATCATCGCAGGCACACTTGCGCTGTAGCATGTAGTAGCCCTTTTGAAAGGGTGCAACTTCGAGACGTAGATGATCGTGAAAGGCAGCTGATTTATTTATTTCGTTGGCTAGTTGCTCGATCTTGTCGTAAATACCGTGCGGAAAAAAATGCGTTTCCTGCTTTGCCTTTTCCGACTGTTTAAACGTGTAAAAGGCATCCGATTCTTGAATGTGCATGACAGTGCTCGGCACGTGAATTTCGACGAGCGCAACGGACCAATTCCCGCTGAGTCTGAGCTCGCGCGGGAGCTGCGTTGTAAAGCAGCTGGTGGCGTTTTCGCTGTAGTACGTCATACTGCTGTTGCTAGGCAGAACTAGGTAAAAATCGTTCTGGTCCATTTTTAAATTGTTTGTACTTCAGAGGCTTTGATCCACGAGTTGAATTTGTCCGGATAGCCAGCCCACTTGACGAGTAGCTGCTTCTTCGAGCCACGACCCATTGTACGAATTACGCGTTCTATTTTGAATTGCTCAGCAACGTCCGACATGCGTTTCGTGCCAACGTGAGCGAGCTCCTCGAGATAGAAAAAGCCGTCAATCTCCTCGCCGTTCAAATCTTCCAGGATAAACGTTGGTAACTGCTGTCTGTTGGATATGCGCTTAATCTTGAAAACTTCCTCGCTAAAGTTTTTTTCGTATCCCTTCTCGAAAGTATTTTTCGTGCGACTAATGCGTACGTAAGATCCGGGCTTGTATTTATTCATTACACCTGACGCCATCTTTTCGCGATTCTTGTAAGTCGATTGCAGATGAGCTCTTTTTGCTAAATTTTCGCGCGCTTTCGCAGCATTGTAGATGCTCACGTCACAGGGGCGCATCTTTGTACCGCTGTGTTGCGTATGATTGTAAGCCTCGATGATTTTCTGCACCACGTCGATGTAACGTTGCGTGTTATTGTGAGAAAAGTATCGCCACATTCGTTCGCGTATAGTACGGTTTAGTCTTTCCACCACAGCCGCTTTGATATCGGGGTTTCGAGCTGTACGGAATTTGATGTCGCGTTTTTTCAAAAATTCCTGAAACGTCGAGCCTACAAACTCCTTACCCTTGTCGGATTGTAAGAGTATCGGGATGCGACCGTTGCTGCGCTCGAGTATTCGTCCGAAGGCTGCGGTGACGTTGGCGTCGTTGTGCTCTTTGATCGTGGTTAATTGAAGCAAATCGCACTCCCATACGTCGTCAATGTTGCTCACGTTGTAACTTAATCGCGGAAATTTACGCTTAACGGGTCTGTGAAGAGTATAGGCGTCTTGATTACTAAGCCACTCGTATATACGTTCTTTCTCCCGCGTGTCAGCCGCGCTAAATAATTTGCCTTTTCGATTTACACGCACGAGATTGCGCGCACCCGCGTAACCAGCCTCGTGCGAGACATCGTAGTATTGCTGCTCGTACGACGACGACGACGACGACGACGCCATGCTTAAAAGTTTGCGAGACGTAGCCACTTGTTCTTTGCTCGATTTCTCGTCAAAGCAGGCGATGCCGGTGATTCGCTGCTGCTGCTACTAGCGTTGTGTATTTCCATCAAAGCGTCGATGCTCTGTTTACTAGGAAGTCGTCGTTTCGCTGTATTATTCGGCTCTGTCAAATTTTTACCAATTTTCATTATTTCCGGGTTTCCAATCAGCTTTATCGGTGTGTCGACTGTCTTGATGAATTTGGCGAAAGGTAAACGACCGATGGGCACTTCCGACTAATCCAGTGTTTTTTTCCTGCGTGCGACAACGTCGCTAATCAGTTCTATAATGTTGGAATCTTGTATGGGCCGGCCGTCTATACTGACTCTGCCAGTGCTATCCCACTTGAGACGATCGCCGGCGACGGTTTTCCAGTGTTTCAGCAGAAGCCGCGTTTTTTGAGCGTAACTCTTGGGCACGCTGTCGAGTATAATTTCTTCAGTCATTGGTGCCGATGTCGCCTCTATTTCGTCGACGTCGCGCTCGTAATCGTGTTCAGCGTGATGTTCACGATTTTTATCACGATACTCGAATGTCGAAAGTATTTTTGATAAAACGCTGCGATCCAGCGGTACGCGCAATGTGTAAGCAAGCAGCGCAGCTCGCGGCGCAGCCTCTCCTCGGGCATGCGGTGAACGCGCACATACCATTCACGAGTACACTTCCTCTGCACAGATAAGTGGCGACCCTTGAGCGCGTTGGCTACGCTCAGGATCGCATCGCGAACTTCGTACGTAGCACTATACATTTCTGCGACACGTGGTAAGCTGCCTCTCCCAATGACACGCATTTAGAGAGAGACTGATGGCTGCGCTGGCTTACAGAGTTTTGTAGACGGCTCAGGGCTGATTGGAAAATATCATGCCCTTTTTAGGAGTGATTTCAACGAATAAGAAGTATCGCAAATCAGAGAAATCGCGAAAGAGGGGGATTTGTTTTAAAACAAAATGTAGCTCATATTACAGCCATAGCTGAGAAATCAGGGTTGCAAGCAGTGATCGGAAGAAATGAATCTGATACTGTAGTCGGTGTTTGCGGTTTAGGTACGTAGCAGTCATAAGTCAGATAGCGAACGTCTCAGAGAACGGACCGTTGCCAGCGCTAGATCCGGTAACACGGACCGAACAGATTTTTATGACTCTGCGGCTGACTCTTTTAATCTCTCTTACCGGAGACCTGCAATCTTTTGTACAAACAGTTTACACTAACTCTCAAGTGTCTGCCGGAGATCCGATGATTCGTTCTCTGTGTTTAGTTTTGAAAACTAATCAGTTGGCGATAACAAAGCCCGAGTCCATGATCACACGATACTTCCTGGAGCTGATTCGCGAGACATTGAGAACCTTTCTTTCGCTCTCACCCGTCTCCGATTTTTTCTGATAAGCCCACGACGCTGGAGCTCAAGTGTATACAAATAATTCAGTCCGAGTATAGCGTTACCAACGGTCTCGCATTCTTAAGAACGTCGTTAAAAGGCAAGGAGTGGAGAGGTGCGGTTCCCCTCTAACTACGCACAGAAATTTTTCTCAATGGATTACGTGTATGACACGGCTTGCACCGATCAGTCCGCTCTGAGTCTCTACAGAGAGCACACACGTGGCCACCAACATGGCAGAATTGAAAAAATTGAGTGCATCACCAACAGTTCGGAGCACGACGTGTGGCAGCAGTGCTGGAGGTGCCTTCTCTTTCGCTGCTGGAAGTGCAACGGACAGCCCTGCCCGTGCATCCTGGATATGGATTCGCCGAGATCGCCTTCGCCTCCACCACCATCAGCAGGCGACGACAACTACGTCCAAGGTACGCCACCGACAGCACGCCACCGCAACCGCAGCGTACCTTACGACTTTCATCGGATGCCTACTCCGCCGAAAGAGTTGGTGCCTGGTTTACTGTGAGGAGGGCCCGCACGTCAACTGCGCCAACAACACGCCACTCGCAAGTGTAGGTGTATCGCTTGTGTATAATTGATAGTGCAAAAATTTAGAGTGTGTGTGTGTGCGGCTGTGTAAGTATGTTTGTGTGTGTGTGTGCGCGCGCTCGTGTCATTTTATTATTTCATTGTAAGCTGAGTCATTCGACTCTTACGCGTTTTTTAGTAAAGAAATATTGTGCTAGAATTTCTCTTTTAATGCGTGCAAAAACCCCCACTCCCATCAACGATCCCCAAAGCCGAAATTTAGAGTAAGCTTTGCGGCACCGAGTAGTAGAGTAATATATGCACGCGTTCATTTCGATGCGAATCATTCGTCAAGCGACCGGCAAAGCAGCAACTTGACCATGGGACAGGAGCAGAGCAAGGAGCTGAAAAAAGGTTCTACGTGGGAGGAGAGACAGCCTCTCATGAGAAGCAAGGAGCCAAGAAAGCAGAACAATCAGTCGTCATTCTCAACCAACACTTTCTCGTATCCAGAGAAAAGCGGTTATAATAATCTGTCTAAAAAATCCTTCTTCTCCTCCTCGTCACAGAATCAAAAATCCTTTTCCACAAACACCTTTTCGTGCCCCAAAAAAGACGGCTACAGCAAGCTGAAACGCTAATTGCAATAATATATATTTCAAAAACAATCGGCCCTTTTCAGGGCCACCATATAAATTATATACGTGGAACAATTCCTCTTTTTACAGCGCAGAAAGGATCAGAGCCGGCGCAAGGGCAATAAAAGCCAAACAGCAGGTATACGACAGGTAGACGGCGGACGCGCACGAGTATGGCGTAGAGGGGAGAGAGAGAGAGAGAAGCGGGTCCGGTACAGCAGCGGCGGGAGCCACCGTGCCAGAGCTCAGGGGCTACTATAGTGTAAAAGGAGAGGGGGCTACGGGCTGGTATAGCGAGAGTCGCGCACGTGCGTTTGAGCTCGGGGCCGGTATGAAGTAGACAGCGAAAGAGAGAGAGAGAGAGAGAGAGAGAGAGAGAGAGAGAGAGAGACGCGCTTGGGTCTGCTTGGCTAAAAGGGGGAGGGCTGGCATCGTATGCGTGATATAGCTTTTGTTTAAAAATTATTTATAATTATTTATAAATAAACAAAAGCCACCCATCGATGACAGACTGTTTATGACAGTAGCAGTCGTAAATCATGTTAACCTTATGACACCGTATGCGTGATATAGCTTTTGTTTAAAAATTATTTATAATTGTTTATAAATAAACAAAAGTCACCCATCGATGACAGACTGTTTATGACAGTAGCGGTCGTAAATCATGTTTATTAACCTTATCAGCTACTGTTGATATAAACATGGGTTTCTGTTTACATAAACAACTGGCGCCAGCCAGTATTATAGAGGTATATCAGACGTTACGATACGTATTATAGAGGTATACAGAAGGTCTAAAACCATCCAAATAAAGGTAATTATGTCTAAACGCAGTAGAAAAAATTTGGTTTATCTATATAGGTATTTATAAATTTTCAATGAAAACTTTTGATTTTAATTTCAAAGGTAGTGTGTCTCCTTAAATTGAAAGTTTATATTATAGATATAAAAATCATTCAAGGGCGGTGTCTAGGTTTACAGGGTGGCCGATGACGAGGTCTAGGTGGTGCGCTCCGTGGTTTTTGGTGTCTAGGTGTAAAAATCATTTAAACGCGGTGTCCAGGTGTACAAGGTGGCCGGTGACGATCAATCAAACAAAGTCAAGTTTATTATATTTAATCGTAATGAAGCGAGGAACAACCCGGCTGAAAATAATCATATGATAATCATATGAGCAATTATATGAGTGCTCATATGATAATCATATGATACTTTCGACCGAATCCTCATATGAGAATCATATGATTGTCATATGATATATCGTAAATTCTCATAAAAATAAATAATTATTTTACCCCTACTTGATACTTATTAATTATCTTTCTTTGTACTACTGATTTGTAAGTTGCATCGAGAATTTATTTTTACATAAATATTACATTGAATAAAATCCGGATTTGTGGAGATTTGAACCCAGAACCTCAAGATTATGAAGCAATCGTTTTACCACCGAGCCACCGTGATCTTTGATGTCGATCACTTTAGTTGAATCAAATAGTCATTATATTATCTAACACGTCCTTGTATGCTTTATTTATTATTAATTAATTATAATGAGTTTATTTTATTAAAACACACTAATAGTAATTGAGTAATAATAAATAAAACATACAAGGGCGCGTAAGTTATAATGACTATTTCATTCTATTAAAGTAATCGACAATATGAAAGATCACGATGGCTCTGTGGTAAAACGCTTGCTTCATAATCTTGAGGTTCAGGGTTCAAATCTCCACAAGTCCGGATTTTTTTCAATGTAATATCTATGAAAAACTTAATTTTCGATGCAACTTATGATTCTCATATGAGGATTCGGTCGAAAGTATCATATGATTATCATATGAGCACTCATATGATTATCATATGATTATTTTCAGCCGGGAACTAGCAAGATAATTACTACGTAACTTGCCATGCCTGATTCATTTTCTTTCTTGGTGACTAAAATTTTCTTTTTATGTATTATAACGTCATACAAACACCATATGTACAATGAAACGGGCATGACAAGTTACGTAATAATTATCTTGAGAGTTGTTCCTCGCTTCATTACTATTAAATATAATAAACTTGACGTTGTTTGATTGATCTCAGTTCTTTTCTATTTATAATTTCGTTGCGGAATATATTGAACTCGCCTAACCTTTTACTTTTTTATTAGTTTACAATTAAATTTATAGTATTACCTAATAAATAAACAGAACTGGCATGGTGTCGGTATATAAGGATTTTTCGGACGCGAGTAGGAATAAGGTGATATACCATTTAAGAACACTTCACAAGTAGAGTAAGACGCGTAACGTGAGCGAAGAGCATATTGCTGGCTCAAGGAGCTGGCAAGCAGTGAGCCGGCGAGCAGAGAGCGCCGCCGAGCTCAGCGGCGGGTCACGTGGTCACGACGGCTTAACGTCTTGGTGGCACTGAGGCGCCATCGGAAAGAGCTAAGTGTCGTGTGATATCGCCAATATTTCAACACTCCCTCCCGATTTCACTCGATATCGTCTAGACTTCCTTTGGATCTGTTAATCCGCCGTCTTCCATTGCGCCTCTGCTCATGGTCGTCTCTGTGAAGATATTCTGTAACGTGGAAAACTATGTTAATTTTCTAGTAATAGTCTATTATGACTATCAGAAGGCAAAGGCTTAGTAAAAATATCTGCTCTTTGCTTCTTTGATTCTATTCATTCTATTTTTACATAGCCATTTTGGGCGTACTGCTCAACGTAGTCCTCATTTACCTCCGTCATATGCCTGAGTCTATTACTCCCATCTATCTTTGTGCAAGCTACTGCTGCTTTGTTATCGCACCATAAGATGATTGGAAAGTACGTTATATCTGGAATTTCTTTTAGTGACAGACACATGCTAATTACTTTCCTACAAGCATCACTTATAGCCACATATTCGGCTTGGCATGTTGACAAAGCCACATAGGCCTGTTTGTGCGTTCTCCGTGATATCGTATCTCCGTACAACGTAACTACATAATCGCTAGTAGAAAGTGAGTTTTTGCAATCTGCAAAACTTGCGTCTGAGAAAAACTCACTTAATCCTCTGTACGTTAATTGCCAACTCGCAGAGTAAGCAATGTACTTAAATATCCTGGTGACCATCTTCCATTCGTTTTCGGTCGGATTCTGCTGATGTCTACTCAGATGGTTGACTGCGTATGCTAAGTCCGGCCTTGTACCTGATACCAGATACATGAGAAAACCAATTAATTCTCTATATTTACGTTGATTTATAACTTGCTCGTTTGTTGATTCATTCTCTAGTTGTTTTCTTTGCTTGTTCAATAGTCGATTGGTTACCATAAGGGTTGATTGACCTTTGGCTTGTGCGTTTCCAAATTTCGTTTGCGTTTTGTTGGTTATAAACTTAATTTGGTCCAATTTTATGATCCTTTCTTTTCTATTTCTTGATATGGTAATTCCTAGGAATTCTTTAGGCTTACCTAGGAATTTCATATCAAACTTCTTGATTCTTTCTGTACTTTTCTCATTTTAGGTTCGTTATTGCCTGTTAGCAATATGTCGTCGACATACAACAACATTATTATACGACTGTTGTTTTCAGTATACACAAATAATCATGGGTCTCTATTGTTTGCTAGAAAGCCTAGTTGCTTAGCAAACTCCGAGAAATGCGCATTGCAGTTCTTTGGATTTGTTTTCAACCCATACAAGGATTTGTGAAGCTTCCAAACTTTTGTTTGTCTTTGATTTTCATAGTCTTCGAAGCCATCTGGTATTTCCAGAAATATTTTCTTCTTTATTGGGCTGTAAAGAAATACTGCTTTAACGTCCAGTTGCCATAATACATAGTCGTGTTTGTTCGCTATGGCTAGGACTGCTCTTACAAGTGTAAGCCGTGATACCCGTACGTATGTTTCTCAGAGATCGCAGAGATTCGAATCTTTGAAGCTTCTTATGACGATTTTTGCCTTGTAGTCTAGGTATTCAGTTCTGTTATCTTTATGTTTAAAAACCCATCTCGAATCTAAGATTTTCAACTTCTTGCCGTTCTTGCACGTTCTACTAACTACTTGTTATACTTGGTTCTTCTTAAGAACTTCTCTTTCTTTGCTTATGGCTTCTTGCCATCTGTCTGCATCTGGTGACGATACAGCTTCTCGATAAGATTTTGGATCCCCATTGATAGATGTCAGCAGTGCATAGAGACCATATGCACTTAGGCCTTCGATTTTCTCCTGAGCATTTTCTGAACTTGCAACTTCTTTACTTTGAGTCTGCCTATGTGTAACGGGTCTATGTATCACCTTTGAGGCTAACTTCACCACTGATTTTTGATTTTCTTTATGTGGCTTGACTCTCTTCTTTGGTGTTATCACGACTTTTTCAGATTGAACCGAGTTTTCCTTCTCAAATTCGAATAACCAAGTCTCCTTGTTCAAGATGTCGTTCGTTATCGTTTGATTCTTTATATCTTAGTGTCAGTATATCCTACTAACACTGTTTTGTTCGATAGTTTATCAAACTTGGTTTCCTGCTGTCCTTGGAACTTGGTAAATGCCACGCATCCAAATCTTCTGATTTGATTTATGTATACTTTGGACTTATAGGATGTCAGGTTGTACAGATATACTGCAGCTTTCAATGCCAGATCCCAGGAATTTGCTGGCAGTCTTGAATCATACATCAGAGCTTTCGTGATTTTCTGGATTGTAGCGTTTTACGATGCCGTTCAGCTGTGGTGTATATGGGCAAACTGTTCTTAGTTCCGGACCATATTTATCCAACACCTACTTGATCTTCCTACTGGTAAATTCAGTACCTTGATCGCAATCTAAGTAACAGAATTTTTCATCTACTTCCGCATATATTTCTACATTTTGCTATGAAGTTGTCAATACACTCAGAAGCGTCTGACTTCTGCTTAACTGGGTAGGCTATCGCAAATCGTGAATAATTATCCACTAACACAACTATAAACTTGCAGCCTTTCAGATGAGTAGCTGGCTTTGCAGGTTCCATTGTATCAGCACTGACTCTTTGCAATGGTTTCTTTGCCATCACCTTGTTATTTTCGAATTTCGGCTAATTCATTTTCGTTACTTTACGTATTTCGCGATCTCTCAAGCACACACCGTGGTCATTTTCCCAAAATTCCTTAATATCCGGATACAACTTTTTCAGAACCTTCACTTTGTTCAAAGACGTGTGTCCAAACCTAATGTGCCACAAGTTCATAGTATTTATCACGCTTGTCGACTTATCTGTGTTATTGTCATAATTACAGTCTTTTCTTAATAGTCTTTTTATTGTTTTTATGAGAGACCAGAGCATTTGTGTGTATCGCTTGGCTCTCATTTGTGTTTAACTTCAAGTCAATTATCCAAAACGGATTTTCAAACTTCCTGAGTAACTGAAGATTCTTACTTAGATTTTCCGTGTATACTATTTTATCTAGTTTTATCACTTTGCCATTCGATAACTCGAACTTGACTCGACCTAGATTAGTTGATTTTATGCTCGACTTTTTGTCTCTGTTGGCCCAACCTATTACATACTTGGCTTTTTCATGAAGTTGTGTTAAAATGAGTTTAGACGTCGTCATATGATCTTTTCCGCCCGAATTTTTCGCTGGCGTTGGTTATTAAAAGTATCTGGAATATACTTTTATATTTATCCACTCAAATTTAATGCAGTATCAAAAGTAGACTAAACGTTCGGAAGACTAAGCATGTAGAGTTTATATAAATATTTTCCTGTTGTTTATCAATGATGCCTGCGCATGCACGAAAATATGTACAAATAGCGTGAAAAATCTGTTCGATAGTTCATTCTGCTCTGACCTCTTGAAGCGATGTCATAATCATAGTCATATATAATTTAGTATCATAAATAGAAATTTTTTGAAGTCTGCGCAGGTTATTATTTATATTATTTTTCATTTGAAGTGTGTTTAATAAATTCAATAACTACAACCTTGTGCATATATTGACTTTATGGGTTTTAATGGAGGGGCGCTGTTCGTTTTGGCGATCGGTGAGACGGGTCTGAAATCGTTACCTTTAAGTCGATACTATTACGCAAGGTTGTTAATTAATTGATGATTAAAATGAGATTTTAATATAATAGAGAGGTCACTCTAATTCATAAAAAGTTATGAACTCGGAAAATCGGAGAACCGGAAAACCGGAGAACCGCAGAACCGGAGAAACCGGATAAAAGGAGAACGCCAAAATGGATTTAAGGGTAGCGCCCGTAAGAGCTAGTCGGCGCGAGTGCAGGGTAGTGTATCGTTGACTCAGTGGTAAGAGCAGGCGCCTTGAGATCTCGGGGACGGGGGGTCAAATCCTCCTTGTCGCATTACTTTTGCGCGAATTAGTTCCCGAAACCCCGTTACATTCGATTGAACTTTAATATGTAATTCACGGTTTTTTTAATTAACAAGATACAATCTGGTAAAAATTGGTTTGTATAATTCTTTTCTTGCTGTCCATACTTTTTTAATTTCATTAAATTTATACATGTATGGTACACCGTGTATAAACAATTTCTTGCATTTTCATCATTCTGATTAAATAGAAACCATGCAGTTAACGTTTACGTTGTATTTAAATATTTATTAAATAACATTTCTTCACAGCCTTCTTTAAAATAAACATATTGTTCATTCATAAGATGTACTGTTAATCTATACATATATGACGTTTGCTTCAGGAGGACTGACATACCTGGTATTATTATATTGCTTAATTTCATCATAATTATAATCTTTTTCGTTTTCACAGTCGTTATCAAAACTAAAAGACACGTCAATGTTACTTGTTTTTAAAAATTCGCAATCATTGTCTTTAAAACAATATTTAAATAAATATTGAACGCCCTGTACAGTTGAGCACATTTCAACATTAATGTGACAGTTAAATTTTAATAATAAATATGGATGTAGCAGACGACGCACTAACCTCGAGTGACAACAGTACGGAAGTGCGTCGAATGCCGGCATCTTCGGTTGCCCCGCAAAATATTCCCTCTTTAGAAATCAATTTTCAAAATTGATTTAAAATTGAATAAAAACAAGCGTAATCGTATAATCGCGGTTTTAAGCATTATTTGCCACGGCCTATGGAATAGAAGGGCATTTTTTATGCATCGTTGCATTATACCTATTGCCGTAAAAAAACCTTACGACTCGGGGAAAAAAGGGTACGGTAATTTTGTAGAGCGTGAATTGACCTTTAATTATCCCCCCTAGTTTTATTTGCGCTCACGCTATTTTTTTCTGAATCACCAAAAAAGAAATGTGTCCGCTTTATTTGCGACATACTGTATATAGGACTTTAAGAGTATTTTTATTCAAACATTCAGGAAATTTTACAAAAAAAGTATCCTGGTAGTTTTAATTAAAAATGCATCCATTATTAGCTAAAAATCATAGGACGATGCACACTCCAGGCACCGAAGCGTGCGCAGTCTTCCGGACGGCCCTAAACGCAAGCAAGATTCAAAGATAATGGCGAGAATACTCCAAGGAAACCTGCACAGAAGTAGGCTCGCACATGATCTGCTAACCCAACACGTGAGGGAGCAGAAATTGGATGTCCTATTGATCAGCGAACAATACAAGAACCTAGACCCACCCTTTTGGGTGTCAAACGGCGAAAAAACCGCAGCCATTTGGGTGCCCGGGCGAGGGTTGACGAATACGGGTACGGGAGAAGATTACGTAAGGGGAAGGATGGGTCGCATAACATTCTTCATATATCTGTCACCGAACCTAACTGCCGCCGACTTTACAAGGAAACTAGGGATATTGGAGGACGCTATTAGAGAGGTACCCGGGGAAATCGTGATCGGGGGCGACTTCATCGCGAGGGCCACAGAATGGGGCATGCCGACGACGAACCCAAGAGGTAGAGTCATCCTCGAGATTGCAGCCAGGCTGAACTAGATAGTAGCGAACGAGGGTAATACCACTACCTACCGTAGAACAGGCTTTGGGGAATCAATACCGGATGTAACCTTCGCAAGCGAAATGACGATCCGCAACATAAGAGACTGGCACGTCACGGAAGAATATACAGCTAGCGACCACCAGTATATTCTATTCAATATCAACGAAGACCGTCAAACCAGTACAAGGAGAAATCACAGTCGAGCGCCAAGATGGAACACCCGACGCATGAACCGAGAGACACTCGCGATGTTAATTCAAAGCGCGAACCTCCCATCCAACGGGATTCCGCACAAATTAGGCGGACGCGAAAGAGCAGAGACAATAGTAGAGAAAACTACTAATCTGATAACTGAGATCTGCGATGCGACCATGCCCAGGGTGTCTACCAGCCACCAGAGAAGACCGGTGTACTGGTGGACAGACGACATTGCGGAGCTCAGGAAAGAAAATTTCTACTCCAGAAGAAGGGCTCAAAGAGCCTGGAAGCAGAAAAGACCTGAAGCCGGAGACCTTTCCAAAAGACAGGACGAATCGCGAAAAATTCTCAGAGACGCGATAAAAGAGAGCAAGCACCGCTGCTGGACGAAGATCATCGACGACGTCGAGAAACATCCATTCGGCGATGGATATGCGATTGTTACACGAAAGATGGAAAAAGTAATCAATGGGCTGTTCCCCACACATCCCATCAGACCCCAGACAGAAGCGGCGTAAATACCGGCAGACGAGATACCTCTTTTTACAGAAGGCGAACTCATCGCGGCAACTTTGTCTCTTAAGAGTGGCAGGGCACCGGGACTGGATGACATCCCTGCGGAAATGCTCAGGATCGTCGCGTCGCAACGGCCTGAGCTGCTCTTGGAGATGTACAACCAGTGCCTGGTGCAGGGAGTTTTTAGCTCGCGGTGGAAAAGAGCGAGACTTGTACTGATTGAAAAACCGAAAAAAGAAGCAGATACGGATACTTTCTATAAGCCACTGAGTCTTTTAGACACAATGGGAAAGACGGGGGAAGCACTGGTTAAACCGCGAATACTAAGTGTTGTACGCAAAGCAGGAGACCTTTCCGATAAACAGTATGGCTTTAAAAAAGGACGATCCACCATAGGGGCTGTTAGAGAGGTAACAGACACGGCTAAGAAAGTAGAGGAAGTTAGACACGCGACTAGAGACATCGTGATTCTGGTAACGTTAGACGTAAAAAACGCGTTCAACTCGGCAAGATGGACTGACATACTTGCTACCTTAGAATCATTCGGTATACCGCGATACATTATGCGTCTTACGGAAGATTATCTAAGGGACCGGGTTATCGAGTATAACACGAAAGAAGGGCGCAGAATAAGGCCTATAACTGCAGGAGTTGCGCAGGGTTCGATCTTGGGGCCAGACTTCTGGGGTATCTTGTACGATGGGCTTCTGAAACTCGAAATGCCGGGGGACGTGATGCTCGTTGGATACGCCGACGACGTGGCCGCGGTTATAACAGCACGGAATGCGGGCATCGCGCAAGCGAAGTTAAACGCGATCATGAGAAGAGTGCTATGGTGGATGGCGAACCATGGATTGACTTTAGCACTTGATAAGACCGAAATTGTCCTATTGACAGGAAAGCGGATACCGACCATCATACTCATGAAGGTAGGCAGCGAGACTATAACGACGAAACCATCAGCCAAGTATCTAGGAATAACCCTAGACACGAAGTTGAACTACGGGGAGCACCTAGATCGCGTCTGTAAAAAAGCCACGACTAGAACAGCGCAACTTAGCCGACTCATGGCTAACGTCCGTGGGCCTAGGCCAACAGTTAGGCGGCTACTCATGGCGACCACTAACTCTATCCTGTTATATGGAGCAGAGGTGTGGGCCGACGCTATGACTATGAATAAGTATAGGAAAAAGATTATGGCGGTACAGCGAAGGGGGGCCCTTAGAATAGCATGCTCCTACCGGACGGTCGCTGCCGAGGCATCGATGGTAATCGCGGGGGTAATCCCCGCAGATCTTCTTGCGATTGAACGCAAGCGGATCTACGAGGCTCGTTTAGCGTCGAATAGCACCTCGATTGCCGCGGAAGAAAGAGAAATAACAATGCGCAATTGGCAGACTAAGTGGACCGATTGTCCAAAGGCTAGATGGACTTATAAAAGCCTTATAAAAGATGTGGGCCCGTGGGTGGACAGGAAATGGGGGGAGGTCAACTTTTACCTTACCCAGTTTTTCTCCGGTCACGGATACTTTAGGAGCTGCCTGTTCGTGATGAACAGGGTGGCAACACCGGGGTGTAAGTACTCCGGTGACGAACGGGACGACGTGAGACACACGTTTCTTGACTGCCCTCACTGGGCTGAAAAGCGTAGAGCACTGGAGCTGACGATAGGGGCGTTCACGCCCGAGACTGTAGTCGAAACGATGCTTGACAGCAAGCAGAACTGGGACGAGATAACGGCGTACGTGGAGACGGTTCTCCGCGCGAAAAACAATTTCAGTAAAAACAGCGAGTGGCCACTGGTAGTTTTGGCAGGTCTCGGCGAGCTGTCTCTATCTCGAGGATATTTAGGTTATGTATCACCTTTTAAACCACCAAAAATCTTAAGAAAATAGTTTTTTTAATGAGTAATATGATTAATTAAATTAAAGTTATAAGTAATGATCATTATAAGAGAGAAAAATACCTTGAATAACAACCATCAACTTATTACCATCCCATTATCGCATGCAGAGTGACGTGAACATTTTGAATGTTGTTACTTATCAGTCCCATAATGGTCATTACTTTATATTTTATCATAATACTCATTAAAAAAATTATTTTCTTAAGATTTTTGGTGTTTTAAAAGGTGGTACATAACCTAAATATCCTCAAGATAGAGACAGCTCGCCGAGACCTGCCAAAACTACCAGTGGACACTCGCTGTTTTTACTGAAAAGTCGCTACTGTGGCGCACTCGCTAAAACTACTGTGTTTTACAGTAGAAACGGCTGTGTTTTTTTTCAGTGTAGCACAGCTTAAGACAGGTGACCCCCCGAAGGAATGCGAAAGCGGTTAGGGGGGGGGGGGGTTGCGGCCCTATGAGAGGTGGAGTTTTAATGAGTATGCCTGGCGTTGTCCCGCGCCAGGAGAGTCTCACACACGGGGAGCCTCGCACGGCTCCTGGCATGGTGCATTAAGCATTTCTCCAATTCTCCGGATAAAAAAAAAATCATTAAAAATAGGGAAAAATGCAAAAATTTCTTGAAACCCCAACTTTTAACAGCGTTACAACGATAACTCCTTAACGCATTTTAATTTTTTTGTTGAAACTTTACGGTTTATCAAGTATAATCTAACGAAAAACTAATTAAATTTTGAAGCTGTTTGATAGAAGTAAAGTGTTTATTTTCTAATTTTTTCGTAAACATTACTCTCTCTATTTCCAAGAGTGATTTTTTCACTCTAAAAAGAAGTGATCAGTAAAATCACTCAAGTTTGAGTCATAACATGATCCAAATCACTCTTATAGAGTGATTTTTTATCACTCTAGCTATAGAGTCATAAAAATGACTCAAAGTAATCGAGTGATAAAATTTTCCTGCTCTGAATCACTCTATGCTGGAGTGATGTCACACGGAAAATAATGCGAATTTAAAAGGAATGAATTGACTTATCTAATAATCAGATGTTTAGTTATATTATGCAAGTACTGCTGATTTTATTTATTAATTATTGTTCATATATTATTAACTTTAGTTAATATGTAAAGTAGTTGATATATTCGATCCGAAAGTCTGTGTACACATGAGTCCTGTTTGGATGAGTGGTTAGTGTACTTGACTGTCAAGCTGGGGGTCCAGTTCAAATCCGGTCGCCGTCAAAAAATTTTAATTCTCTATACTAAATCAATACATTAGGTAATAATAATATAAATGCATGAATAATAAATTAATAATAATACGAACATTAAATTAGTAAAAATAATTAAATTGTTGAAAATTTATCTTTTTTCAAAGTTACTCGCAGCGTGATGATAAACATACATTTTTATTTATTTTTAGGTTAGGTCTGTAGTATTAGTAGAAATATCATGTCACTCAAGGATTTGAGTGACATGAATCACTCTTGAAGAAAGTTACTTTTCACTCTATTCCGACTGGCTCTGTTTTATGTTTCCAAAAGAGTGATATTTGTCTTTATTAGAGTGACTTTTCACTCTTGTACATTTAGAGAGTACAAATTTAATATTTGGCCAAAAATGCTTACCACGACAACTCTCGAATGCACTCGTATTTTTCGCTGAAACTTTACAGATTTATCAAGCATATCCTAACAAATAACTAATCAGATTTTTAAGCTGATTGACGAAAATAATGTATTTTTTAGATTTCTTCTAAACATTAAAAATTAACAATAATCAACTAAAACAATTAAAAAACAATTGTTTTTATTAATTATTGTTAGTTATTTAGGAACTGTAAACTATCCGAGGTTTTTTTAATTATTCCAGTCAGAGGTCATGAGTGCGTCGTTGGCTCAGTGGTAGTGCACGCACCTTGAGATCTCGGGGATGTTAGGTCAAATCACCATCGTCGCTTTACTTTTATTCAATTAAGTTCCCAAAAACTCTGTTACAATATATATGTTGGAAAGGACTTGGCCATTATTACTCTGAACTTTTGTATATAAACGCTTTAGATTAAACTTAAACCTTTTCTATTGTTTAGGAACTTTGTTTTATCCAGACTCTTTGTGAAGATGTCTGCTAAATTACATTTCGAGTCAACTTTTACAATATCTATCTCGCCCTTTTCGTAGCTTTCATTTATATAATGATATTGCACTTCAATGTGCTTTGAATTTGGAGTAAAGTTTCCGAATTTCGCGATTGTAATTGCTCCTGAATTGTCTTCGTAAATAGTTGTTGGTTCATTTAAATTTACATCAAATGATTCGCTCAGTAAATTTCTTACAAATAATATTTAGGAGATTGCCTCTGACAAAGCTACATATTCTGCAAAAGGTGAACATTTTGTTACCGCACTTTGTTTGTGGGTTTTCCAAAAAATAATATTTCCATATAATCTAATTACGCATCCGGTTGCGGATTTTCTATCTACATTATCACCTGCGAAATCGGAATCTACCATACAATCTAAAGTTTCGGTAATTACATTATGATAATATGTTAGTTTCAAGTCTTTCGTTTTATACAGATATTTTAAAATTCGCATTGCATATTTATAATGAGTTTGATCGTAGCAACTTTGGTAACAACTTAAATAATTTACACTATATGCTATATCTGGCCTTATGCCTGTACTTATATATAATAATTCGCCTATTAAATTTCTATATTTAATTCGTTCATCTGTTTCTTTTGCTTGTGCTAGTTTTAGATTCGACTCCATTGGAGTATCATATAGTTTAGCATTTTCTAAATTATATTTTGTAGCCAAAGATTTTGTTTGACTTAAAGTCATCTTACGTTTATCATCACTATAATCTATATCTATTCTAATATAACTTCCAATTTTTCCTAAGTCTTTCATTGCAAATCTTTCCTTTAGACTAGATTTGACTACATTTATTTTGTTTTTATCTCGGCAACAGATTAAGAGATCATCTACAAAGACTAGAATATATATTGAATCTTTACTTGCATTATTTACATATAAACAGTGATCGTAGTTACTTCGCACAAAGTTTAATTTTTCGATAAAATTGTTGAAGCAATCATACCAGGCCCTTGGGTTTTCTCGTAATCCGTATAATGCCTTTTGCAATTTGCAAACCTTATTGTCTCCGGTTTCATAACCTTTCGGTTCATTAACATAAGCTTCTGTTTTTACATAACCATTCAAAAAAATAAATTATTTTTACAACTATAAGACAATAAAATTTTCAAAGTTTCCATTTTTCCTACTGGTGAATAAACATTTTCTAAATAATCTTTTTGTTGAAATCCTCTTACAACTAATCTCGCTTTATAAACATTATTATTTTTCTTTTTATAAACCCATGGTACATCAATGACTTTTTTATCTTTTGGTCTTTCAACAATTTGCCAAGTATTATTTTTTTTAAAACTATTAATTTCGGAGTCCATCGCAATTTTCCATTGTTTATATTCATTTGAGTTTAACGCATCCTCAAATGTATTCGGCACATTTGCATCAATGTGATTTACATAGATAAAATGAGTTCCAGGATTTCCATACCTATTTACAGGACTTTTCTTTCTATTAGATTTTCTTTGTACTTTTAAACTTGAATTGTCATTTTCAGCGATATCAAAAGTTAATTTGTTATCTCTACTTTCCCCGAAGGTCTGAGTAGGGATAAAAGATTTTGTTTGATTTGAATTTACATCATATTCATCAATTTTGGATTCTTTTTCCAGTATTTCATTTTCTACGTTTTCAGATTCGCTATTTTCCAAATCTCTATCCTTTTCATCATCAAGTTTTTCTAAACAAATAATTTTAGTATTTTCCTCAAGTACTTATATATGTCTAGCATGAATGACTCTACCATTGACTAGAACTTTATAGCCATTTTCTACATAGCCTACTAGTACACCTAATTGGGCTTTATCATCCCATTTGCTTTTTCGCAACGCTTCTGGAATTCTTACGAAGACTCCACTACCATAAATTTTAAAATTTTCTACATTAGGTTTGATACCAAAAAATATTTCGTAAGGAGTTTTATTTTCCGCTGTATTTGGAATTGTACGGTTTTTTAAATACGCAACCGTTTTTATAATTTCGGGCCAGTAACGTCTATGTATTTTGGCTTCACGCATTAAACATCTGCCCATATCCATTACAGATCTGTTATATCTTTCCGCTACTCCATTTAGTTCATGGACGTANTCTATACAATTTGCGCATTTCATTTCGACATTTTCGATTTTTTCTGGCAGTCCTTCAACTAATCTATCAGTTACTAATTTATTTAAATATTGAAAATTTACATGGCCTAATGCCCTATGCCATTGTTCTTTGTCAGTTAGTTTTATTGAATTTACATACATGGATTTATTTTTCTTTTCTAATACAAAACTTTTCATATAAAACAAATTTTCCTTTTTGTATGCTACGGCTATTAACTCCCTAGATTTATTAAAAATTTTTGTAATATCTTTATTTGCTAATACTGTATAATTTTCAGTTATTTTTGCAAAACTCATCAAGTTTTGTTTAATTCCTTCAACGTAATAGACATTTTTTATATCAACATATTTTTGATTATAATAATTTTTAAAATAAGTTTTAACAGTACCTATTTTGGTTGCTTTTAACATTTTACCGTCTGGTAATTTTACATCAACAGGATTTTTCAAATCTACACATTTATCAAAGAATTTATCATTTTTTATAATATGATCTGTGCAACCACTATCTAACATCTGTTTTTTCTTACGTGCTAACTCGTCGATTTAAGGGGTGAAAATCATCCTTGAAGTTTACCCCCAAAAACAGATTTGTTCTAATATCTCAAAAACTATTTGGAGTTTTTAAATAAAACCAACGCCAAATTCTTTATTATAAAAAGACGCTACTGTAGGCACAACTTTTACCCCGAAGGGTGTTAAACCCTGTTTTTTTAGGGGTAAATGTGCAATTTTTCGCTATTTTTTCAATATAAAATTGATCCAATCGGCTAGATTTGGTTGAAAATTGCACTATCATCAAGAAAATAAGAAATTAAAGTTGACGTGTTTCGAGATTTAAGAAGAAAAATTTTTTTTCTTGATTGTTTTAACCTTGGGGTTATTTTTTTATTTTATCCTTAAATAAAAAATTATATTCTTGAATTATTTTTAAATTTTTTTAATTTATTTGCAGATTTACACATTTATTGTATATTTTTTAATTTTTAATAAAACAACATTGAATATCGGTGAAAATCATTTCATTTTACAATGAATTATTGCAGGTTTGAAATAAATTAAAATTTTGAATTCTTGTGTAATAAATTTTATTTCGAATACATTCTACAAACTTATAATATTACAATTATTTAGATCATGCAATTTATGTGTAATATATCGATAATTGAAAATTACATAATTTTCTTAATTGTTATCAAGGATCATAAGTAGAACAATCATGATAATCACCAAAAAAGTGTTTCAAACATAAAGATTTTTTACACCATGAACATCGAACAATTGCGACATTAGAGCACCCTGCAATTTCACAAAGTATATTAGATTGTGATCTAAAAGCAAAATTTACTGTATTTTCAAAATTTTCAGGATGAACATCCGTGTAACCACTTTTATACCATGAATATTTAAACAGATTTATGTATCTCGGAGAAGATAGTTGATTGTGCACTAAAGATTGAAGTTTAATGATATTGTTTCTTAAATGAAGATTCAATTCTTGATTCATCAATATCACGCTGTCCTAAAAGTGTCATAATTACATAATTTTTCCAAACCCTAATCCAAAAACATCTAGCGGTTGTATTTTGCCTGTAGTTCCTTTTGGAATTATTTTTAAAGTTATTTCTTTATTAGTAGGTTTTACTTCTTCTACGGCTGAAGGACAGTGTCCAGTCCATGAGTCTACCAAAAGTACACTTGATAAACCAACAGTCGAAAAATATACTTCTTTGAGCCATGTTTTAAAATGATCTAAAATCAGACGAATTTCAAATTTTAGTAATTTTTAATAGAATACAAATTAAAACAAAAAAATGATCACTAATAATAACACAGGATGCCTTCTGAATCCAAAATAGTATCATAATTATTCGAATACGCCTAATATGAAATAATACCTGAAGTTAATTTTCCTGATTTAGAAGCTATTGCATAAATGTTAGCTGGTCTGAACAACTCTTGTGATACAACTGGCCCAAATTCATCAGTTTTTTCTTTAAGAACGATAAAAAGAGGGGAAAGAAGTCTACCATCACCAGATATTGTTGGTTGTATTGTATAACTATGAGTCGTAGAAGCTACAGATTGCACCAAGCATTCTACTTGACTTCGATTGCTAATGTACGGCCAGAATGGACTTCTAATTGAAATACACTTTGATCTGAATTATAAACATTTTCTATTCCTTTTTCTTTAAT
Organism: Nasonia oneida; assembly: GCA_037356405.1. Lineage (NCBI taxonomy): Eukaryota > Metazoa > Arthropoda > Insecta > Hymenoptera > Pteromalidae > Nasonia > Nasonia oneida. The sequence continues at coordinate 2,875 of JAZHPH010000683.1, read as the reverse complement.
AAGATTTTTCACTTCAATAATAAATTCATCAGCTTTTTTTGTAAATAATCTGCTCCTTCTATTGTTTTTTTGGTAATAAATTTATTAATTTTTCTTCCAAGAATTCTATGGGCTCTCTTAAGATTTTTTACCCAATGTTTTGATGCTTTGAAACGAAAATCTTCATGACCAATATCCTTTTGTGCTTGCAGGGCCCATTTCTGTAAATCTATATCATGGATAATATGTCCAGCATCAACAGCAGCTTTGAAATTTTCTAAGACAAATGAACAAATTCTAGCTATTTTTTCTCTATAAGTTTCACCTTTATTCAAAGTCTTGCTTTATAATCATAATCTAATTCTTAAACATCTGATGTGCACTGCTGAAAACTTTCATCTGTAATACTATCTCTTTCATCATCTTCTACAACCTGCATTTGAATTATAAGGTTCTGGAAAATCAAGAGTTTCATCCTTAAAAACTTCAAATTCATTAAATTCATGCATAGAGTTTAATAAAATTTGTTCAATATGCTTTTTTAAATCTCTTTCTCGCTGTGTTATTGGAGTTTCTTTCAGATTAAGTGCTTGAAATGTTATTAAAAGCAAGTTTAACACGTTCATGGGATTTACAAACATTTTATTCCACTCTAAAAATTTAACACTGTAAAATGAAAAACTGTTCTTGTTATTTTATACTGTTATATTTAACACGTTGAAGTACACTTTTAAACTCAAAGAAACATAAAGTAGAACTGACCAAAGTAATTAAAAATGCCGATTTCAATGCTTTCACAAGTTGCAGAATTACAAATAAAAATAAATTTATCACGAAGACTCACAGATAAATTTATCACAGATAACTATTATCAACAGGTCAATAGCATTATCATCAGCATATGATATATAGCAAGTACTATTAATAAATATTATTGAATATGTAGATATACTTACTTAATTTAAAATGTATTTCAATAACATATCATTATATGTGTTTTAAAATTTCAATGTGATATATGATATATATATATATATTTGGAAAATTTTAAAATACTAATGACTCCTATAATTTTTGTATAAGATTTCCTATAAAGTTTACGTATGAATGCACTTTTAATGAAGAGTGTATTTTTTATAATTGTGGTATGATACAAATTTTAAGAATCCTGAAATATGTCATTGTTTGAAATTATCTAATCTTGTTAAAACTGTCAGAATAATTTATAAATTAATAGTTTAAAATTATAGAATTTTAAAATGAATCATCAAAGAAACTCTACAAATAAATGGAAAAAAATCAGGAAGTAAATGTTTTAATTTTATATCGCTTACCAAACATTTTAAAATTGAAAAATTATTCATGGATCTAATTTTTCATTTAAGGATAAAATAAAAAAATAACCTCAGGGGTAAAACAATCAAGAAAAAAATTTTTCTTCGTAAATCTCGAAACACGTCAAATTTAATTTCTTATTTTCTTGATGGTAGTGCAATTTTCAACCAAATCTAGCCGATTTGATCAATTTTATATTGAAAAAATAGCGAAAAATTGCACATTTACCCCTAAAAAAACAGGGTTTGACACCCTTCGGGGTAAAAGTTGTGCCTACAGTAGCGTCTTTTTATAATAAAGAATTTAGCGTTGGTTTTATTTAAAAACTCCAAATAGTTTTTGAGATATTAGAAATAACCTGTTTTTGGAAACTTCAAGGGTGATTTTCACCCCTTAAATCGACGAGTTAGCACGTAAGAAAAAACACGTGTCTAATATTTTCTCGAGTACTACAACATATCACAAAATGATCAAAATCGGTGAGGTACACCTGGGGACTCTTCCTTGTCAGCTCTGGTCCAGACCAAGGAGCATATTTCCTACGTGGGCAAACCGTTTTCAAAGGCGCCAATTCATCAATTGCTAATTTTATATTATTATTAAGAACGCATAAAGTGTCCTCCAGATCGGTTTCGATGGAATTCATGGCTGTCCAGTCACAACAAGACAAGAGGTCGACAAGACTAGTTGTGTCTATGCACTTTTAATCCCGGTAAGAGAAAGTGTCACTCGCAGGAGTGAGAGCGTAGATGTCTAGCGAGACATCTATGACACAATGCTTGCCGAAACTAGGCAGCCACTCATTCTTAGAGTCCAAGATCGTGTCGTTTTCGTCGGTCATGATAAGGTCAATCCACGTGTGAGACGATGAAGTATGATGTGTGGGACCATGCCGGATGATCTTAAGAGATAACTCTTCGGACAGACGCTTGATAGTAGCAGCGTCGTCTGAGTCAGATAGTAAATCCGAGTTCAGATCACCCATTATGATCTTATGACTAAATTCGCCGCATAAGTCCCGCAATACATCAAAAAGGTCTGAGTCCTTTTGCATCGGAATTTTCGGAGGCCTGTAAATAACTCCGTGTAGTAACGGAGGTGAGTCGCCCCTTTGTACGCTACAAAAAAGGTACTCTGGGATTCCAGGTTTTCCTTGACCCATAGTATCAGATGAAGCAAGCTTTTTAATTTTCAATCCATTGCGCACAAACAAGGCGACGTCACCTCCGTTTACATTTCGATCCTGCCTAATGATGGAAAATCCCCCGATGCTAACTAGGCTATCATCCACAATAGGACCCAGCCATGTCTCCGCAAAGCCAAAGACGTCAAACGAGGGGCGCTCTGCCAAAAAATTATGGACGATCTCAATGCGAGCCCAGAGCGAGTTCACATTGAGAAATCCCGCCCTCAAGCCACTCCCAGTACCCGGCGCATTGTCAGGGGGCCTCGCGAGTCACATAGAGGGCGCGTATGATGATGATGACGATGATGACGACTGTATGGAAGTTGATGCAGATGATACAGTCGTCAATGATGACATCGATGCTGGCAAAGTTGC
>JAZHPH010000682.1:0-27257 GCA_037356405.1 Nasonia oneida | reverse complement strand
GAACGATTGAGACGATTCTGATGAAGAAGGAAGTCTCCTTCTTCTCTTTACCCTGCGCGTTCCCGGAAAAACCCCAATCCGCGCCCTCTATATGACGTAATTATGGCGCGAATCGCCGGCGTCAACTACGCGGACGCTCCTTCCCCTTTTCGTTCAATGAGCGAGAGAGAGAGAGAGAGAGAGAGAGAGAGAGAGAGAGAGAGAGAGAGAAAGAGAGAGAGAGAGAGAGAAACAACGCTGACACGTACTATATGTCCGCGGCGTCATTTCATTCTGAAGTCAGGTATAAGTCACCGTGCAGTCGCGGTGCACGGGACTCCGATTGGCGCACTGGATCGCACCAGACGCATCGGCCTCGCGGCAATACATACATGCGCGCGCGAATCCCTCACAATCAGTGTCGCGCGCGGTGCTCGTCCCGATCTCGCGTCCCGGGTCGCAACACGACTCTTGGTGTCTACAGGAGAAGGTGCGTGACGGCTGTGTCGGTACGGCAGCCCGACACCTGGGAGAACACAGCGGCGCTATCCTACCGACCTAGTCTCCTGCTAACCCTGCAGGGGAGCCACCGCTGCTCCCCGTGGTTAGCAGGTGAGGTTATACTCCTCGGCGCCACAACAAGTGTTTAGTGATTCCCTCGCTGCTTGCAACTGTCAGCAGGGAACAGTATTACCCGCGTGCAATAGTGTGTATCGTGTACACGTGCATCCCAAACAGGCTACACGTCGCAATAGATAAATATATTACGATGATAAGAAGAGGTGAGACAAACGCATTAGATCTAATATATGGTGTACGTAAAAAATCTGATGATTTTTATATTGGAAACACTCCCTTTTCCTACGATAATGAGTTTATGATTTTGGGAAACAAACAGTATAAAAAGAGTCCCGGATTGATCGAATTATTGTTTAAAAAAGAACCCGAATCCACTAATATAAATAAAACTGATTTATCAGACTATGCTAAAATTGTTAAACAAACTAGTGCACATAAGAAATATTACAAAGAACAGGAATCAATACGTGATTCAAATTCAAAAAAATTAATCGACTACATTGCAAAAATCTCAGTAATTAAGGATAATAAACGTACGTCTAAAGAAGGTTCAAGTTTACCCCCTCCCTTCAAAATTGCAAGGCGTTATACAAATACTGATTATATATACTGGGATGATCCAAACGAACTTGTTAATCGATTGAGATTATTAATAGCTGAAACATCAGCTGGCAATCAAAACCATGTGAATGAAATTCAGTCTATAATTGAAGAACTTCGTGAAGCTAATATAATCGATTGAAACATCTGATAATCAATTAACTTAGATAAGAGTATAAATAAGAGTAGTTGAGTAGAAAATAAGCTATTTGAACTATGAGTGTTGACCTGTTCGGACGGCATTTGAATAGCTCAGAGGGCCTTCAAGGTCCTCCAGGAATTGGATATAAAGTCACTGCTGACGGTCAATATAGTTTACAAGATAAAAGATTATGCAACGTAGCAGATCCTAAGGATTTAAGTTATGCTGTTAATTTAAATACTCTACGCACTGTTACTCAAGCTACAAAATCACAACTAAAAAGTGAAATTACTAATTTAGATGAAATAGTTGAGCTGCATAGAGACGAAATTGATGAAAAGTTAAGAATACTTACAGTTAATATTGAGACAATACACAAACTGCTACTTGAAATTAAAAAAAAATAAGTGAACATGGATCGACATAAGTATTCTACGAATATTTACTCTTTTCCTGGACAACAAAGCTATAAAAAGCTTGACAACAATACATTTGAAAATCAGAAAACAAAAGATAACCAATCTTCTAATAGCTGGAAGAAGTGTACTGAGAAATATTCTATTAATACTAATTCTTTTCCTGAAAAACAAGGTTATAAAAGATTCTAAAACTATGGATCAACGGCATCAAGTTGTGGAAGAGTTGCATAAGCCTGTTCGACATAATTATAGACGCAGAAAAGTTGATATTCGAGATATTGATGAAACGTGTCAAGCTGATCTTGTCGAGATGATACCTTACGCTCGAGACAATAAGAACTATAAGTATATGCTCACAGTAATTGATATTTTTCACAAATATGCATGGGCAGTTCCAATCAAGCAGAAGACTGGAAAAGATGTAGCAGCAGTGATGCTGTCTATTTTGAAGCAAGGACGCGTTCCGAAAAATTTACAAACTGATCGTGGCGAGAAATTCTATAATAAAGAATTTGAAAATCTCATGAAACGATATATAATACACTTGTACTCTACCTACAGCAATCTGAAAGCTTCAAACTGTGAACGTTTTAATCGTACACTTAAAACTCGAATATGGAAACTATTTAGTTTGAATGGAAATCATAAATGGTTGCAAATTTTATCAAGTTTATTAAATCAATATAATGATACTAAGCATCGAACAATTGGCATTAAACCTAGAAATATCACAGTTGATAATGCATCTAGTATATATGACAAAATCAAGAAGCGAAAAGTTCCAAATTCATTATTTAAATGTGCTAAATTCAAATCCTATTGCAAAATCTCACGTGAGATCTTACATAAGATCTCATCTGAGATCTCACCTGAGATTTCATGCCAAAATCTCATCTGTAATTTTGTTCCGGAAGCTGCTGGATCCTCTTATTTAATAAAAAATAAGGTTTTTATTATTGGAAGTCGCCTATAAGGAGGTGCTCCTACTAAGAAGAGTTCAAAACACTAGGTTTCGAAGCATTTAATATATTTTTTCGATTTTTCAATATTTCTCATCTGAAATCTCACCTTAGATGTCACCTGAGATCTCAGGTGAGATTTTAGATGAGATATTTTTAAAAATCGAAAAAATGTCTAAAATATTTTGAAACCTAGTTTTTTGAACTTATTTGGGGGAAGGCTCCTCCTTATAGGCGACTACCAATATTAAAAAACTCATTTTTTAATAAATAAGAGGACCCGGCAACTTCCGACCCAAAATAACATCTCATGTAAGATCTCATGTGAGATTTTGCAATAGGGAAGTAGGTGATAGAGTTCAAGTAAGTAAAAGTAAACAGATTTTTGAGAAAGGTTATACACCCAACTGGTCTACTGAGATTTTTACTGTTAATCGAGTACATCATACGGCTCCATATATTTATCTCTTGAAAGACTATCAAAATCGACCACTAGCTGGAGGATTTCATGAAGAACTACAAAAAACGAAGTGTCCGGACGTCTATTTGATAGAAAAAGTTGTTAAAAAGCGCGGTAATAATTACTATTGTTAGGATTCGATGATACACATAATAGTTGGATAAGTAAAAGTGATTTGTAATGAGAAAAAAATTAATAAACAATATTTATAACTAATTTCGTTTCAATTTACATATATATATATATATATATATATATATATATATATATATATTGTGACGGCCGAGTGCACGTCAAATGTCTAACGGCTAATCATGTACTAATTGTAATAAGATTATTGTTTCAGCAAGCTGCCAACGAGCGCCGAAACGAGCGAGAACAAGAGACGAGGCAAGATAGAGACAGAGAGTGAGAGCATAGGTAGCGCGGTTGCCGCCTGGCCGCACAACGTTGGCGAGATATGACAACGATGTGCCGACGGCCGGGAGAGCCGCGACTAGAGTTAGTTAGTCTTGCTGCGCTATCCACACGAGTAGCTCGCGCTGCTACTATACGCGTGTTTGTTGTGGTTCCTGTGAGCATCTCGAGAGCGAACGATATTCGTCCGTGCGTTACTGACGAGCCGCTACGACGCCCGTCCGAACTGCTGCATCTCCACGTCCGAGACTGGGCCACGTCCGTTGCGTTAAGTACTACTGCCACTACTGAGTTGTAAGTACCTGCACTCTCACTCTCTCACGTCGACGGGGTAATATCTCTCGTCTCTCTTCATCGTTAGTCGAAGTGTGCGACGTTTGCACCTCTGTGTATAGTACAATTGAATATACAGTTCCTTATCTAAACTTCTCGTGTGTTATTTCCTACGACCCGACCTACGCCGCCTCCGCGGGCCCGTGTAAAAACACGTGCATGATCTGAGTCGGCCGAGCCGTGCCTTCAGCACGCCCGATATATATAGCCAGGCCAGGATTTTATCCGAGAACCTTGAGGTTCGGAGGCGAACACTCTGTAGTCAAGGGGGCTAACTATTCTCATACTTTGTGTTACATCTTTTAACATCACACTTGTGAAATGCTTACTTTCTTTCGCATTTTGATATATTAAAAACAAGTAAGGCTAGTTATTGTAAAGTAAATCAATCGATACCCTTCCCACTATAATGCAGGGAATAATAAGATATAGCAAACTCAGAAAATGTAGGTCACAAGACGCTCTCGATAGTACAAAGTATAACACTATACTTGGCATCGGGATACTATGACATTATCATTAAACAGACCCTAAATACGAAATCGATAATATTTGACACATCCAATCTACACTTCTACACTATATTAAAATTTTATATTTGGTCAATTTTGTAAAAACCCTCTACAACTCGTAAAAACAAACAAATTAAATCTATTTTACGATAGAAATGTTCTTTGGACGTAAATCATTTATGTTACTGAAAAAAAATGTCAAATGTATCAAATTGCAATTAGATTTTAGCAATAAAAAAACTTTAAAAATGTCCGTCTGTCCGTCCGTCCGGATTTTTTTTTTGCATTTATTCCACAGAACTTGATGTATTCTATAAATAAAAAACTATTTAATAGTATAGACAGGTACATATGATAAAAATATACATTCCTACTAAAAAACATTTTCAAGATTTGGTCCAGGTAGATTGGAAGCTGTTAAAACAATAAAAAATGATATGCACGAATACATAAATCGCAGCATCCCTTTCATCTAGACCAAATTTAAAATAATCTTTATTCATCCATGTATATATATATCCATTTTGGTCGAGATACATGGAGACGATAAATGGATATTCGAAGACAGTGTCTAGGTGTACGGGGTGGCTGATGACGAGGTCTAGGTGGTGCGCTTCGTAATTTTTTATGTCTAGATTAATACATCATTCAAGGGCGGTGTCTCAGTGTACAGGGCCGCCGATGACGAGGTCTAGGTGGTGCGCCTCGTGGTTTTATGTGTCTAGGTGTAAAAATTAATCGAGGACGGCGTCTTGGTGTACAGGGTGGCCGATGACGAGGTCTAGGTAGTTCGCACTTGGTTTTGGGATCTAGGTGTAGAAATCGTTCGAGGGTAGTGTATCAAAACAATCAGTGATTTCATGTTAGTGATAAAATGTTACAATAAAACAGTGGTCAAAAGGTGCTAAAGATGCTTATATTTTATTTTTAGGAGAAATATGAAATACCTAAAAAAATGTATTAAAAAGGACTAAAATCTCAAAAAATTAACTTTTAAAAACGTAAAACGTTAGGCGAGTTTGATATATTCCGCAACTAAATAACAGATAAAAAAGAACTGAGATCAATCAACCAAAATCCAGTTTATTATATTCAATCATAATGAAGCACCAACATGTTTTTTGGTCAATAAAGGGCTTACTTAACTTAGGTTAAGTTAAGTTATATACTGAGCAATTAGAAAAATTTGTCTGTTTTGGGGACAGCCGATAGAAGGAAATACTTAAATAAATGGTGCGGAATTTTGGAAAATTTTGAATAGTTTTGTTGCCAGAGATTCAAACGTATACAAAGTGAGAAATGTACTAGTCTTCGCAGCGGGATTGCAAATGTACTTTATAGTCTTCGACGCAAGAGTTCAAAAAAAAAAAAAATATATATATATATATATACTATAGTCTTCGTGGCAAAACTGAAATAAATTAGTCTTCAACGCAAATTCAAATGTGTATTCGTTGAGTGCAAAGTACTAATCTACAAGGATACATTTAGTTGTGACTTTTTTGATAAATTTTTATAATTTTTTGATTTAGTGATTTGATACGTAAATCGGCGCCTTTTTCTAACTTAATCGCAACCTTGACAGAGAGTTAAAAAATCTTAGGTGAAGTAATCATTGATCAACTAGTAAATTTAGGATAGGCAAAATATAATACGAATAAAAAAATATAATAAGAATAATAGTATTGTACGATATTTTATGACACAACGTGCGTAATCCACGATTTAGAGAGTGTATTTTTGCACAAGCGTGCGTTAAATCGAGGTTTACGCCAGGGCGTGTCATACAGTGATAATTTTTACCGCAATAAGTCAATAATGTTAACCTGCAAACGTTTTGCGCACATTAAAAAGGCACGTCGTCTAGTTGACGCAAAAAAATTGAAGTACCATAAAAAGGTACCGCTATACAGGGTAATTCTAAAACAATACAACATTTATATACCATCGTGATAAGCGTGAAAAACTGAGTCTAGGGGAATTAGTCTGAAAATTTCTTCTCCACTTTTCACTTTCCCAGTCAAGAAAGAAAAATACCCCCACCACAGCGCCCAGAGAAAAAGCGCGTGAGCAGAAGTGAGCGCGGCGCCATTGCTAAGGAGGTCGGCGGCGGCAAACGGAGTAACAAAGAGAGCCGAAAAGATCGAAAAGCGCAATTCTTTCGCAAAGTCTGACGATCTGCATGTGCGAATGATTTCCGTTCAACCGACAGAACTAATTTTAATAAATTTTTCACACACTTAATGCCCTTCGTTACACTGGCAAATCGCACGAGAAATACTTCCCGCGGGCCTATCAGCAGGACTTTATGCGGTACTTCCTGTAAGACTTTATGCGGATCTATTAGCGGGACTTTATGCAATACTTCCTGTGGGATTTTATGCAATACTTCCTGAAGGACTTTATGCAGGCTTATCTGCGGCACTTTGTGCGGTACTTCCTATGGGACTTTTTTCGGAGCTTTCTACGTCTCTTTCCGCTTACAGCCAAAAGCTTCGCATAAAGTACCGCTGATAGGCCCGCATAAAGACCCGCCGAAAGGTCCGCATAAGGTCACGCTGTTAGGCCCGCGAAAAGTACTGCAGAAAGCGCCGCATAAAGTTCCGCTGATAGGCCTGCGGAAAGTACTGCAGAAAGTACTGCATAAATTCCTGCTGATAGGCCTGCGGAAAAAAGCCGCAGCAAGTCCCACTAATAGGCACTCGGAAAGAGCCGCATAAAGTCCCGCTGATAGGCCCGCGGAAAGTGTTTCTCGTGCGATTTGCCAGTGTGACGAAGGGCAGCTCTCACCGCTTTCAGAATTTACGCTCTGAAAAAAACCCGTATTTTCCGGGTCTCGACGCAGATCGAGCTCCTTGTGCCGTCTGCTAGTTATAAGACCGGAAAATCGCGAAAAGACAGCCGCACCTGCTCCAAAAAGACAGCTCTTGACGTTTTTTGAATTTTTACCGCAAATATAAGCGAAAGAAAACTGCAGCAGATGTTCCGAAATCGAGGCTTTCGCCGTTCTCTCATTGACTTAACCTGGAAATAAAAAATCAGTTCAACTGGAGCCACGACACGAGTCGCATCACCTCCAGATCTTGTCACGCAAATCAACGACAAAATAAAACGACCACTCCGACACATCAAGTTCCGCGTTATTCGATTTCTTCACCTCACATTCTCCTTCACTCTCCTGCGCGACCTCACTCCCAAACTACTTTTATAGAATGTTGGCTGAATTAAATATATTCATTTATACTCGACGGTAATTAATTCTTATGAAACGTTTCCGAAGTCGTACTTTGGATCTTATTGGAGCATTTCAAAAACGTTCCACAAGAATTAACTACCATCGAATGTACATCTAATATTTATAAGTATATTTAATAATAACACATCAAATAATTAAGTGGAAGTCGGCGCAAAAGCTTCGTAAATCCACCACGGAATATTTTGTATTTTCAAACTTCTAGAAAAACAGAAAGTCCGATCGAATTTTTCTTTTGGTAGAACGATTCATTTAACTTAACACTACGGCGCTACAGATTCGGTTATTTATTTGCAAGCTTTATTTAAAAAGTTTTATGTAAAATTAGATTTTAAGGTTAGCGCTGCAATCGCATGAGTACGACAAAGTACGCGTAAACATCTGTTCGTATTTTCAAGATTTCAGAAAAACAAAAAGCCCGATTGAAATTTTCTTTCAGTAGAACAATTCATTAAACTTAAGGAAGTTCACTAAAAAAATTAATATTCTTACAGATTGCTGCAATTTTGTGAATATATCCTATTAAGTGCCCTCTAGAACGTGGTAAAATTTGTTACCCCCTAAGCGGTATGATTTTTTAAGATATCGGGTCTTGAAGTTGTGTATTTTAACATGGGAAGCATAGGCTAAGTCTAAATTTAGTGTACATTTTGTTTAATTCCAAAGAAAATAAATCTTACATCTTTTTTGAAAAACTAGGTTTTGATGTAAAATCATAATACAAAATCAAGAAAATGAAAAGTTGATATGGCAAGCGGTGCTTTTTGAAAAGTTACAGCAATCGAAAGTTTCAATTCTATACTATCAGTATATCTATTAGGGTGTATCGAATTTTAGTACGCACTTTGGTGACTTGTAATAGTGCGGAAATTTTAGTAGTTATATCATATAGAACGTCTGTAAAATTTTATGCGCAGAAAGTCAATTGCTTCCGCTCTGTCCAAAGTCAAAAAGTCCAAAATTACCACATTTACGTTTGAACAAAATTTTTCAAACTTAAATATGGTAATTTTGAAAAATTTATCATTTTTGGCGACCTTTGACAGAGCGGAAGCAATTTACCTTATGCACCCAAATTCTAGGGACGTTCTATTTGATATAAGTACTAAAATTTCCGCACTATGACAAGTCGCCAAATTATGTACTAAAAATTCGATACGCCCTAATATCTATATATGCGCGTAGTGTCTCTCACTTTTCTAAGTTTTGAGGATATTTGATGCTCTAAACACTTTTTATCAATATTTTGATATACAAAACTAAAAATTCTAGAGTTTTCACAATTGATAACACTGCATATTTAAAAAAATGTTTCTAATTCAACCTAGAATTGAGCACCACTGGTCCAAGTGAACTACCTTAACATTACGGCGCTAAAGACTCGGTTTTTCATTAGCAAACTTTATTCAAAAAGTTTTATATATAGAAAAACAGTGTTTTTTGGGACGACATCCCCTTAAATATTATTACAATTAATTTGTTAATCGCGAGCGAAGCGTTTTTTGCTAGTAATTAATTAAATAGATAAGAACAAGAAACGACGATGTAAGGCGAAGTAAGAATAAAACATAATTATATTCGAATGTTGACAAGTAAAATCAGTAAAGAAAATCAATAATAATAGTAGACTCACGTAAAACAATAATGATAAAATAGAACAAAAACATAATAATGTAGAAGAATTAAAAGCACGAGAACATATACAAGTAAAATCAAGCTCGAAAACATTGCCCAGCAAAGATGGTGGAAGAGAGACGAAACGAATTAAGACCAAGAGAGACACACCGATACGCATGCACACATTGCGATTCTACAGCAGAGGCGCAAGACTAAACGAAGCACACCGATATGCACGCACTCATTACGACTCTACGGCAAGAGACCAAGCGAAGCACACCGATATGCACGCACACATTAGGAGACCAAGCAGAACATACCGATACTAAAACCGAGCCAGTACAAAATATAACAAACACATCACAGCACAAGTAGAGGGAAAAATAAGAAGCCTACTGTACATCATGGACCGCGCATACCGGAAAGCAATGCACGTGCAATGAAGGGGAAACCCACAGAGCGCGCAGCGCTATCGGCAAGCGACACATAATTTACGCGCTCTGGAAACTCGGGAAGCCGCCAAAGAGGACACCGCGCAAGCCGGCTCAGAACGCATAGAGGAGCTTCTATAAGTCTGCAGATAAGAAAAGTAAATCATAGGCGAGTTCGACAGAAGAAGAGCACAAGAGGAATCGATGTACTAGAGGAGAGGATTTTTACTCTGGTTTTCTGATTGGCCCTACCTGCAACGTCACACACATTAAAAGCTCTAAATAAGGCAAGAAACTGCATCTAGGCCTCTTAATTGGCCAAACATACACCTCACCGAAGAGACGAAAAATTGGAGATCACTTCTTCTAGAAGTGCATGAAAAAGCCCAGCAACAGGTCCGCGGACTGCCAGTGTGTCTTTAACAATTGTACTATACGTAAGCTCTACCCTAATCCGGACCGGTAGGTCGCATCGGACTTTTTACGTGTAACTTCTGTCGGGACTTAGAATATTTTCGACGGTTCAAAAACTTTTGATCGTACAAAGACTTAGAATATTTTCGATACTATCATACTTAGAATACTGACGTTGTCGTTCCTGATGAAAATTATAATTGTTTTACGATACATGCGTTAGTTGCGAGCGAGCATTAAACAAAATCTTGTTGCTTCGAATAAACTTGATTGAGAATTAAACCGCAAGTGCACATTTAAATCCTGAAACTCCTAATTCCTGACGTGCCCATTCATAATCTAGATCTATTCGTTTTGAAAGCTGAGTCGATACCCAACTAAGAGGATGTGCTGGTAGCAGAGCAGGTTAGAAGCAGAACAAAACACAAGATAAGTGAAATACATACACATACGGCCGCACGCCTCACTAAATATTCTCTTTCTCTCTTTCTCTTTATCGCAATTCGTTGCACAAAAAGTCGATCGCATCTTCCAAAGTCTAACATAATATTAGTCCGTAATACAATTGTAACGATAGGAGTGATGTCCTACTTAACTGGATACTAAAGAAGGATTCATTTGCATTATAAATTTCAGTGTTGGATTTAGATATAGATCAATGGCGGTTTCAAAAGACTTTTCGGCGGCTACTGGAGGCTGTTCTTTCTTAGATCGCAAAGGTAGTCAGGCACCGATGGCGCTCAGACTTCGTGCTTATAAAAGTCAATCAACCAGTAGAGTTACTGTCCGGTGACAAATCTCAGCAGTTTAGGACATAACACACTTATTCAATTGATAAAATCCACAAATAGTTTTTTTTTACACGACAACACAATAAACATTTATTATATAAACAACGTACTGCACACAAACAAAATGAAATAACAAACGCTATTCAATATGTCTAAGAACCTCAGAAAGCCCCATTAAATATAACAATAATAAAGAAACAAAAAAATAAACTCATGGTCACGCGGATATCTTTGAAACCTTCCTAAATAAACAGTGCCCGACACTGTCAACAAAACGGGAGGGAGAGTGACATCCGTCGGTATTAGAGAATGGACTCTACCTGCAGATACACGCCTGTCCGTCGATACTACAGAGAACGGACTCGACCTGCAGTCACACACATCGATATATTAGAACACGGTCTCATTTACACTACTGTTATGTCCTAAACTATTGAAAGTTGTCACCGGACAGTAACTCTAAGGGTTGGTTTGCTTTATGAGCACGGAGGACCACAAAGCTTTGAACGCAGAGTCTTAGCGCCCTCGGTGCGCGATCTAAGAAAGAACAGCCTCCAGTAGCCGCCGGGAAGTTTTTTGAAACTAATATCGCCCTTATATATTTTTAATTGGAATCCTGCACTGAGGTGAATAATTTAAGTTAATTCTCTCTTAACAGTTAGTGAAATAAGACGTCACTCCTATCGTTATGGTTGTATCGCGGACTAATATTTCGCTACGCTTTCGAGTGGTGCAATTAATTTTTTTATGAAACGCAAAGAGAAAGAGAGAAAGAGAGAAGTGATGCGTAATAGAGGCATGCAGCCTGTTTAGTAATGTGACACCTACCTTTCTGTATTTTCTGCTACTGGTCCGCTTTGCTCCCAGCACGTCCTCTTAGCAGCTTTGGCTCAGCTTCCGAAACGGAGTAAATGCAAGGGTGGATTGGTTCGCAAGAAGTCAGGAGTTTCCAGGTTCAAAATATACTCGCGATTTCGTTTTTTCTTATTTTATTTAATTTTAAATAACTTGAAAATAACGCTCACTCGCCACTATCTAACGTTTAGTTATTTTGGTTTGTCAAGAATGACGAACAACAACGTAAGTATGCTAGTTACTATTATGAGTAGTATGAGTCTATTATTATTATTGATTTATTAACTGATTTTACTTGTCAACATTCGAATTTAATTTTGTTTTTGTTCTTACTTTGCCTTACGTTGTCGTTCCTTGTTCTTATCTATTTCATTAATTATTGAATGCATTCTAGTGGGAAGGGTATTGATTGATTTACTTTATAATAACTAATCTTACTTGTTTTCAATATATTAAAATGCGAAAGAAAGTGAGCATTTCACACCTTCCCCTCTAGGATGAGCGTTCTGAGGTGAGCCTCTGACGCTCACAATTAATTTTCGTGAAGTTCGTATATTAATCTTATTTCCCTATCTTACGAGCGTTTACATTATTTCTTAATATCTATATAACATGCTTTATAATTATGAAAATGTATTTTTTTTCTTTATTAACATATTTTCTTGTATTCTCTTTGCATATATATTTTCATTCACATTTTACATCTGGTATCCTTAATTTTAGTAATCAGTATTTGTTTGTAAATGAGGTAATCATCATTTGTTTCGACAATACTCGTATAGATACTGACGTTAACTTAATACTCTATCGCTTGAAAGGAAAAAATTTGGTAATACATTTGGTTTCGATTATAATGCTTAATTATTACTTTATTTTTTTCTTGATTTCATTCTGTTTTGGTTTTTTTTAGATCTAATTTTTAATCATTGTGATGCAACTGCATATAATATGGCTATAATGTAAGCAACTTTAACTCTTTTCAATTTTAATTTAATAATAGTTTTGATTTTATATACTCTTTTATAATGGTCCCTGTACTTTATCGGGAATATGCATTTCACAATGAGATCGTTGTTTTCAATAATATTAATAGTATCTAGGGTAATTCATGTAATTTAATTCTAACTTTGCAATAAAACTTTCCTTTTTTTAAATTTTTTTCCTTCTTGTTAGTACATGATTCTTTTGCTATCACTATGTAGCCTCATTGATTATGTAATTCTTAATAATAAGTAATAGTTCACAGTCAATATAATTTATTAATTCTTTTCTATAACTAATGCATGCAAAGGATCATTTTATATGTTCGATGGAATCGTCAAGATGTTTTCTCTTTAAGAGTTTACATGAATCATTCGATTGTTTGTTTACATATGCAACATCTTTCTAATTTAATGGCACACTCTGCGCAAGCAATTAAGCAAGAACAAGGAAGAAAAAGGATCTTGACTTCCTTTCTAAAAAATATTTTACAATCCAGTGGTTTCATTACTATTACTTTTTCTATGAATTCTTCTCCTTTTCGGGTTCTTAGATAATTACAGTCTGGTGCAAGGATGGCGTGTCTAATCCATAGATCCTCTCCGTGTTGAATTTGAGACATTTTGCAATCGCAGTAAAAACAATAGACTTGATTTTCGTAATAATTATGAAAGTGTATAGTCTGTCTTCATAAGCTATGTATTCAGGATGCTTAGGACCTGACGATTGTTCAGATATGCTCAGTAAGGTTCTTATTAGAGCTTGATCCCTCGCACTGGTATCACAAATAGCCATTTTCAATTTAGCGAAATTTTGAGTTTAACCCAACGTAACTTGTCCCAGAGTTCGATTTTTCGGCTTAGACGGAATCTAAAACAATAAAACAGAATTGCTCCTCTTTTGTGTTTTTTGAGTCATAGAAAATCTTGTATTAATGTTTTACGAGTGTTGAAATGGTTAACTACGTGATTCTTCTTAACTCAGTGATAATTGGTTTTGTGTCCGAGTAAAAATGATATCTTTGTGAATTTTGTGAATGAAAGTTGAGCATATATTTGTATTTTCTCATTAATTTTTATATTAAGTTAAAATTATTTTCATGATTCTTGTTAGTTTATTGCATGGCGTGAAATTCAGAATGTTCGTTGTTAATTTATGGTGAAGAAATAATAGAGAGAGAAAAAAGTTTCAATCGTGTAACGAAAGGGCTAATGTGATTATTGTTATTTTAATCGTAATGAAATTACTAAACTGGTACTGCTTATCATTCAAAAGTAGTAGTATATAGATATACGTGAAACCCAACAAAGATTTTCCTGCTTATTTGAGAATTATTTAAATTTTTCTCTTTTTTTTCTTGTGAGGTATAATTTTTAGATTTTCTCGAATTACAGTAGTTATATCACAATCTTCGTTGTATAGATAAGATTTTGCTAAATACTGATTCTCACTTATCAATGCCTATAATCGACATATGTATGATGTACATATCATTGCCATCGGGACGTAACCGCATATCTCTACATAATCACCATCAGGGCGTTAGCATTTATGTCTAGTATTGCTATGAAGGAGCTACCGAGCTCCTTGATCTACTCTTACAGATCACAGTGTATCATGAGATGAGTTCACCTTTTGATTGTATCTTTTTCTTAAGCTTAGTTGCTTTAAACGTAGATTTTACCAGTTATTTTGCTACTACTTTTCCTTTTTTCTGAAATCTTTATCTCGTTTGTTTATTCGATTATTGCTGATACTGTCATTATGCATTATGTTAATTTGAATAGAATAAAATAGGATCATACTTTATACTTAAACTATATTTGACATATATCATTTAATATATTTAGACTTAAATCTTTTCTGGTTCGATGTATGATATATGTACGCGATTCATATGCACTACTTTATACTTATTAGTTTTTAGTTGTATCTTAATATTACCATTACGCAGTATATCTACGACTAAATAGGGACCTTCGTACTGGTCTTTTAACTTATGAATTTGCCCTCCTTTAAGTAGCCAATTATAATCGCCAACCTTAAAATCTTGTGGATTTGCACTTCTGTCATAATAATATTTTGCACGCTATTTGGCTGCTATTAATTTTTCTCGCGTAATTTCTTGAATGTTATTCAACCTTGTTGTTAATTGGATAATATAATCGGCATACGTCGGAAGTCTGTCCTCTGCGAGTGGGTCGCTCGACGGGGAGCGAGACAATCTTTCGAAAACTAATTCGTAGGACGTGTGTTGTGTCGCTTCGTGTACGAACGTATTATACGAAAAAGCAGCCATTTCTAGTCACTGGTCCCATTGTTCGTCTTGCGAGATAGATTGTTTCAAATATTCGCTCAGTACATGGTGACTTCTCTCAAGAGAGCCGTTTGATTGAAATCTTTTTGCTACTCGTTTCATTAGACTGCTCAAGAAATTTGTACCTTGATTAGTCAAAATCGCGACAGGGGCGCCAAAAGTGCAGATAAAACGTTTTATTAGCGTATCGGCGACCGATCGCGCCGTGGCGTCCTTAAGTGCAATAGCGAGTGAGTATTTAGTCTAACAGCATTGTATCGTTAATATGTTATTATGCCCGTCTTCTGTTCGTGAAAACGGACCAACCGGATCAAGGGCGACCTTTTCAAAGGGTTGAACAGGTGTATCTGTGATAACCATACGATTTTTAGTCTTAACGCGGACTAATTTCTTTAACTGACACGGCAAACATTTACAAATATACATCTGTATATCAATTTTCATGTTTTCCCGATAGAAATTTTTTTTGATGCGCTTATAAGTTTTATTTACACCCTTATTTCCGCCGATAGTAGAACAATGAGACTCCTCTATAATCTTTGCGCGCTCGCTTAAACTTGGATAAGTAATGGTACCTTTACAAATTATTATCTTAACTTGCGATCCCCTTAGAATGCTTCGAATTTTACCAATCACATCGTCCCATCGGACATTTTCAATCGATACACTTTTTGCAAGACTAATCGATTTGATTTGTTCTTTCAAGATAAATGATTTTAATTGTTTTTAACCGGAAACTAAATTCTCTGTGATTTTTGAGATACTCTCGCGTTCAAGTCCCCGTAATATTATGATAAAATGTCGTTTGTTGCTTTTCGGCATTATTCTTAACTCTCCCGCAGTCAATTCGTGTATTCGCGGTACTTTCTTGCGACTCTCTAGAAGTCGTACTCCTTCGTCGCAGGGCTGATGCATAGAGGATAAAAAATATAAATAATTATCCTTGCGCATCGACAGCTGCTCTCGGGTCTCAGCAAACATTTTGCGATAACTTTTAGAAGCTTTTGTGTATTTGAAATAATATTTTACGACTCAAACTCTTACTGAATGGGGTAGGTGGGTTTAAGGATTTTAGTTTTTAATCTCACTCTTGTGCTCGCTCGCCTTCCTTCAACGTTCAGACATATTTAAAAATTTAATATTTCTATCTTTCTACGTATCAGGTAAATTGATTTAGATCAAGCTTAGGATTTTGTATTTTGATTTTTAATTTTTGCGTGGGCTTATGTACTTAGGATTTAATATTTTCGTTTTATGTTAGCAACATGCTGTGCCTGGTGTGGATGGTTTTAGGAAATTTTAGTTTAGTATTATTTTTTCATTTGCATTTCGCTGTGCATGGGGTAGGTAGATTTAAGTTTATGGGATATATTAATATTTACGTATGATACTCAAATTTTGGTCAGCCACCGGTAATTTGAACATTTTCGAATTGATGCAGGGTCGCCCGATGGCTGACTTCAGGGAACAAAGCAGATCGCTTTTACCACGTTGCCCCCTGAAGTTGACATTTGAGCAACCCTCCGAATAATCGTGACCCCAGCACTGCCGATTATCTACAGTCGGAATGCGATGCTGGATTATGTGTGTAGTAGTAAGTTTTTCCCCGGGTGAATGGAATTGTTCGTGATAAGTGTCGACAAGCCGCTCAATAGCTTTTCGCTCATTCGGCTTAAGATGGTCGAGGCGTAGCAGTGTTTTGACTCTCTCACAGCGGGGAACTTCGGCCGCTTCGGGGCTTATGAGCATGGCAGAGTAATAGCCTCCTCCTATTTTCTCGGGGACTAGGACGCTCGATATTACGCAGAGTCCGCGTACTTCATCATATTGTTCACCATAAGGATCCTGATAATCGTTTAAAAGTTCTTCTATTCTTCCACATTCATACAAATATTGTTCGGTCTCTTCTAAATTTTCCCTTGGTAGAAGAGAATGTTGATTGTCATTTTTCTTATCAGTAGTCGGGACTATATTTCCTAATGCTTTACTCATTGCTTGAAAATTATATAATTCTGGATTTTCGCCTCCTTTGATTAAATTCTGGAATTTGTTTGGCTTAGTTTATGAAAAATGTCGATAAAATCTTCATAATTATTAAATAATGGCGATGTGTTTTCAATGTTCCTCTTTACTTTTATTGATTTCGGAATTGCACCTTTACTTATTGTATTTTTTTTTACGAATTTTTGTTATCGGTTTTCTAATTACACCGTCGCTGTCACTTCCTGAACTTGGCGAATCGGGTTTAAATTTGTAAATTTGTTCAAGATTTTTATCCCGGGAACTAACACTTTTCTTCGGCGCAATTTTGTTTGGAAAGTTCGTAGTGGGCACTGTCTTTTCTCCATCTGGTAGACGTCCCGTTGAGTGTGTCACAATAGGTTGCGCGGTGTCGGTTAACTCGAATTTTACACGCGCTCCATCTCGCCTTCCGACTTTAGGATTCCTTGTCATATTCGTATTTTCTTTCATTTTCGCTGAATTACATATCTTTGATTCATCGTGATCTTTATCATTTATCTGTTCAATACAAACATATACACTTTCATTATTTTTACTGGAGTGGTCCCTTTCAATGTCATGATTTCCTCCAATGCTTTGGGCTTGACCTCCGTGGCGTAGAGGTATGAGTGCACTAAATTCTAAATTATCATTTTTCTCATTTTCATTAATTTTACAATAATTCACGGTATCAATATTTTCATTTAACTTCTGCGTATTATTATTTTGACAGTCGACTTCTTTACTTTCTTCGTTAATTATTTCTTGATTTATTTCATTTTGTAAGATATAATCACTTCTCGTAACTATATTATCCCGTGCACTTAATTCCTTTGGCTTTCGATCACTTTTAAAATTTAAATTTCTCCAAATGTCCGTATCGTTTGACGGAAATCCCATTTTTTTCTTATAAATTAAAAATCGCTTCATAGCTTGGAATTTGTACTCTTCGATTCTATGCATTATTGTAATTGCCATATTAAACGAGTAATCAATGCCCTCCACAGGAAAAACGTTTGGTTTCTTTTCTTTTTTATACAGACACGCACTTATTCTATCATATTTACCCAGAATCTCTGTTACACTGTCGCTTTCGCGAATATTTTCCATTTTCCTATCTGCCTCATAATCGGCAGCAATATCCTATTCGCTTTCGGATAAATTTTCACTTAAGTTTTCAAATGTCGCCGTTTTGGCTTTCGATTTATTTTTTAACACTTCCATTGAATAGGCGTTGTTGCAATCATTTGAACATGTATACATTGTCTCAGCGTCACCCTCAATGCTATTAATCAATTTTACTTTATTCACTGTGCCTTTCGTGTCATTCATTCCTAGGGGATTCACAAAAGGTTCGTTATTTAATTCGAATTCATCAACATTTTCAGTCCCTTCCTTGTTTCGGGACTCCTCAATCAGATTTCCTCCGCCGTTCTTTAGACTCGGCTGAGTACTTGTGTCTGTCGGCTGTATTCTTTGTATGTACGCGCAATTTACGACCGTGCTCATCTGTGGATCCAGTATCTCGTCTCTTGTCGTCGAGTGGCTTGCATCTGGATAATTTGATTTTAGCTAGTTCTCCCGAAACTTCGTGGTACGTCTTTGATGATCCGAAATTGCTCTCAAAGAATAGAATGATTTCATCGATAGTTTTGAACTTTTGCCCCCTTGCGCACGCTAATGCATCGCCAAAAAGACGCATTCGAATATGACGTGCACAGTCTTCTTCGTTTCCTTCGGGGAGAATATCTCGCGCTTCTGTGCAACCGTCGACAAACTGCGTTACTGATATATTCGATCTATTGAAACGAGGAATTAAATCGAGCGTGTCTTTTATTTATTTATTTATTTAACTCCAGAGTTACAAAACAATTGCATTCGATACAGAGTTGATATTATTTGCACAATAACACACTATAACGACGCAATCCTGCAGATGAATATATATTGTATTATAATATATACGGAGTATTTTGTATTTTCAAACTTCTAGATAATAACTTAGACTTATTATTTTACGTGCTTTTTCGTAATTTTTAAACTTTGCTCGTTTACTTCCGATCCCTGTTCCTTCCTACGAATACCGCCGCCTCCGCGGGCGTTATTTATTAGTACTTATCTAACGCAGTTGAGCAGCCGAGCACAGTCCAGGCGGCGCGTAGACCTAGCAAAACAGAAGCAGCTGAAACAGCTGCATGCAACGGAGGTGTTTCGCGGGCATAGAGGAGTCCTCCGCCGTATCGAGGGAACGCAATCCAGACATTTAACGCGTTATTCGTTGATCGAATTTACACCCCGTTACAAATGGGATAAACATATTCAATATCTCATAAATAAGACTAGATACCTCATTTTTATTTTCAGTAAAATTTACAAATTTATGGATACATCTACTCTAAGAATATTTTACTACGCATTCTTCCACAGTCTGATTAACTATGGAATAGTTGCGTGGGGTGGTGCGTTCCAAAATAACTTGTAACTGTTACAAAGGGTCCAAAAAAGAATCCAAAAATTATAAATAAAAATACCTTCCAAAGAGCTAATCCACTTAACCTACAGCAATTATTCGCATACGAAAGTCTACGCTATCATTATACTAACTTTAAAGATCAGTTTATTAATTCAACAAGCAGAACAAGAAATAAACTAATGATCCTACCAAGGTTTAACAAAACTGTAAGCACAAAAAATAGTTACATCAAAGCTATTTACATCTATAATAAACTACCGAATGATCTCAAAATCATAGACATGCGGAGAAAAACAAACATCAGAAAAATACAAGACTGGTTAAGAATTAATGAATGAAAAAACAAATACCACGACAATAGACTGCCAGCAACTGAAAATATGGCTCTCTGAGATAGGCAACCAAGATTAATGTGAGCGTAGACGTGTTTGACTTTGGACAGAGCGGAAGCAATTGACTTTCTGCGCATAAAATTTTACAGACGTTCTATATGATATAACTACTAAAATTTCCGCACTATTACAAGTCACCAAAGTGCGTACTAAAATTCGATACACCCTAATAGATATACTGATAGTATAGAATTGAAACTTTCGATTGCTGTAACTTTTCAAAAAGCACCGCTTGCCATATCAAATTTTCATTTTCTTGATTTTGTATTATGATTTTACATCAAAACCTAGTTTTTCAAAAAAGATGTAAGATTTATTTTCTTTGGAATTAAACAAAATGTACACTAAATTTAGACTTAGCCTATGCTTCCCATGTTAAAATACACAACTTCAAGACCCGATATCTTAAAAAATCATACCGCTTAGGGGGTAACAAATTTTACCACGTTCTAGAGGGCACTTAATAGGATATATTCACAAAATTGCAGCAATCTGTAAGAATATTAATTTTTTTAGTGAACTTCCTTAAGTTTAATGAATTGTTCTACTGAAAGAAAATTTCGATCGGACTCTTTGTTTTTCTGAAATCTTGAAAATACGTGAAAAAGTGTAATTTTAACCCAATAACCCAAATTGAGGGGGAGCTAATTTCTGAAACGGCGGTGGCGGCGAAGATTTTTTAATAATATAGAGAGATTATGAATATAGTTTGAAATATTTTATGGATATATATCTGAAAGAATTCAAGAATTAAAAAACCTTGACGTGACAGGGATTTGAACCGGCGATCTTCTGCGTGACAGTCTGGCATTCTACTCGTTACGATATGGATGAATTTATAAATCACTTTAAAAAATGTTACACATATACCACTACACTAATTTTGCAATTGTATACTTACTATGTATTTTGTAAATTATTTTTACAAGTATGTAAATTCAAATTACTATTTTTGGTATTATAAATATCTCAAATATAAAATAATGTGTTAATTTCTTGCAAATTAATTTCGCCTTTTTAGCGTAATCTTTTGTTATTTTAACTTGACTGCGTAACATACTTCTTAAAAGAGTTAATGTATTTTAAACGAAAATTTAGGTTATCGGTTTAAGATTTTAAGGAATATTTAAAAAAAGTTGCAATATGCGAGGCTAAGTAATTAACATTTTTATTTACTTAAAAAGATTATAAAATATTTCCTAACATTTTATCGATATATTTCATTCTAACTTAATCAAAATGTATATCTACAAAATATTTCTAATATATTTTAAGATTAATTATAAGGAAATGTATTGAAAACCTTGTAATATTATTATATTTGTAAGGAACATTATGAAATATAATGAGAGAATATAATAATAATAATAATAATAATAATAATAATAATTCTTTATTGTATAACTTGGTTTGTGTTTACAATTTTAGTGCTTTGTAGTGGTTTGTATTTACATTTTTCTGTTCTTTCTCTCTACCCTATTGTGTTGTGTTATGTCATGTTCCTCTGTAGGTTATGTTTGACTATGTGTGCGTGTGTGTGATCACTCCTGCTACTCCTGTTTTCGTGCCTGGGTGTGTGTATGTAATTTTACATGTGTGCGCGTATGTCTGAGTATGTGTGTGTATGTGTGTATGAGAGTGCTCTACTGCTATTTCCCTATGTGTATGTGCTATTTACATTCTCTCTTCTTTCTTCTTTTTTCTCTCCATTCTCGTTTCTTACTCTTCGTCCTCTTCCTCTGATTCTCCCGACCTCCAGATCTTGTATCGTCCCTCATCACCTCTTTCTATCCATTTTCCTTTCTTTATTATTCTATTCTTTTTTTTTTCGTCCCATTTGTACGTCTCTCCCTCGATTTCGGCTACCCATTCCTTCTTATGTGATACCTCGCCCTCCTCGTCCTCCTCCTCTTCCCTTCTCCTTTCCTCCCTCATAATCAGTGCTTTGGCCCTTCTCTTGTTGAATGACAGCCACTGCTCCAACCTGATCTTGCCTCCTTCTTTAATTTCTGCTCTTCTCTCCCATATAGCTTCTATATCTTCTTTCTTCTTAAAAATAATTTTCTTCGTATCTTCCATTTCCCACTCTACTCCTTCCATTATGTCATCTAGCCAGTCTATAATTGAATCTTTCTCTGTCCAGTTATTTAAGTGGATGATTAATCCTCTCTCTTATACCTTGCATCTGTTGTCCCCTCTCCTGTGACTGTAGCTGGCCGCGTTAGCCCTTCTCTGTCTAAGAATTCTTTTTTCTCCTCTTTCAAACCCTCTTCTGTCTTTTCTCAATTCCTGCCTTTTCTTTATCACCTCCACTCTATTATTCTTAGCTGCGCGGCCATCCTTCATCTCATCTATCTCCTTCTGCATGCTTCTCATCTTCCCTTTTAAAATTTCTACATCCTCTCTCACATCTTGCATTTTCTTTTCCAGGGCTTCTCTTTTCTCTCTCGAACCTCGCCTTTATTTTCCAACCTTCCACCACCTCTCTCAACTCTCTCATCTCTCTTTCCTTTTGCTTGTCTCTATACATCTTCCCCTTTTCACTTTTTTATCTTCTCCTTTTTCTACTTGATTTATTTTTACTAACCTCTTTCTTTCTGTGTCTCACCACGTGTTTTCTTTTCTGTGCTGCTCTGTTTCTCATTCCCCGTCCACGTTCATATCTCCGCCTGTACCATATTCTTGTCTGAATCTGGTGCCTTTTGTTTTTTCCACTGTTCCTCCCGTTCCACTCGTCTTCCCTGCTCACTAAATGTCCCGGCACTCTATTTCGTTACTTCGCCTGGTTCCTTCTATCTTCACCTATCTGTTTTATCTTCTCCTCTTTTCTATTGCTACCATTCTATCGTTTGCTCTTTCCTTTCTTTGCACCAGGATTTTCTTTTAGCTTTCCTTTATCTTCTTCTTTTCTTTTCTTAGCTATATTACTCTGAATAGCTTCGCCAAATTTTTTCTTTCTCCATTTAAAATATTTTTCCAGTTGTTCTGACTGTTACCTGATTTGCTGCATCTCGAAAATATGTGTTCATAAGTCTCTTCCTCTTCTTTACATCACCTGCATATTCTTTCGTCCTATTTCAGTCAGTATTTATATCCTCTTGCTTCATTTCCCATTCTAAATCTTGCCGTCGTCGCTAGCCCTTTTTTCCCTGTGTTACCTACTCTCTTTAGATAATCTGGAGTCTCACCTTATGGTTTTATTAATTTTTTTATATCTCTCGCTTGTCTTGACTCTCTCATTTTGTTTTCCCAATTTTTCCATTGTATGTCCTTCTCTGTCCCTTCCAGCTCCGTCGAAACCTGCTCCCCTGCTCTCATTCTTCTGTGGTATTCAGATAGTGCCCATCCTTTTTTATTTAGCTCCTCTTCTCTGTAGCTTCGCTTTTTTCCTTTTCCAATCTTTTTGTCCTCCTTTTTTTCTAGTAACTTCCAGCATTCTCTCCACAGGGAACCTTCTTTTGCTTTACTTAGTTTCGCCTCGTATTTTATTGCTCTTCTCCTTGCCCTTGTTTCTAGCTTGTATCTCTTATTGTTAGTCTCTAGGTGTAGTATAAGCTCCGGTGTGGTTCTGTCCAGTTTCATTATCCATTTCATACATCTTCTCTGAATATGCTCTAGTTCCTCTTTCCCCTTTCCTATCCACATCTGTGCCCCATATTTCATTACACTTTTCACCATTGTGTCAAATAGCCTCATTCTTACTTCCCTATTGTACCTGAAGAGCTCCTCCCCTAGTCCCCACATCGAACTCATTACCGTGTTTGCCTTTTCCTTTAGTTTCTTAATTTGTGCCTCTTCTTTCTCGTTTTCTTTTAACATGTAACCTAAGTAATCAAAGCTTTTCACTATCTCTATCTCTTTCTCTTCATAGAAAAACTTTCTTCCTTTTTTTCCTTCCCCGATTTTTGAATACCATTATCTTCGACTTTTCCGTGTTTAGTTCTAGACCTTTCCTCTCTACTATCCTTTTGAATTTCTTTAGCATCTGCTTTAACCCTGTCGCGTTGTTTGCCACCATCACTACGTCGTCCGCATATGGGATCGACCAGAATTTCTTTTTTCCTAATACTATCCCTCCTTCCTGTACTTTACTTAGTTCTTTCTCTGTGTCCGCCATCGCTACATTGAAGAGAGTCTGGCTTAATGGGCACCCTTGTCTCACCCCTTTGTATATCTTGAATCCTCCTATCATTTCCTCTCCTATTTTGACTTCACTCCTGGTCCCTTTGTACAGCTCTTTTACCCTCTTCCTTATTCTGCCACCTATTCCTAACTTTTTCATCATTTTCCATACCTCTCTTCTATTTACATTTTCTATTGCCTTACTCAGAATAGAAATAGCATCTGCTGTCCCTCTCCCTTTTTTGAAACCTATTTGTGTGTCGTCCAGCAATTCCCTTCCCTCTAATGCCTTTTCCATCTTGTCTCTTATTATTTCTGCATATAGTTTATACCCCGTGTCCATGAGGTTATCCCTCTATAGTTCTTTGCCTTCTCCATCTTCCCTTTCTTGAAGAGCGGTGTTATCACTTCTGTTTTCCATTCTTCTGGAATTTTTCCATCTTTCCATATTTTATTTAGTTATTTCCCCTATTACCTGTTCTTCCTCGTGTATCCATACTTCATTTTGTAGACCATCTGCTCCTGGTGCTTTTCCCTTCTTCATCTTGCCAATTGCATTCCTCACCTCGTATTCGGATGTTTTCCTCGTTCTCCTCTCTATCTCCTTCCTATTCTTCTCCTTGTGTACTTACTCCCAACTCATCCTCTATCTCTTCTCTCAGTTGTTCTTTGAAGATAGTTAACCAATCCTGTTTCTGTATTTTACTGCTGCATCTTGTCCTCTTCTTCCTTCGCCTGCATTTTACCACTTCCCAGAATTTTCTCCCGGTTTTGTCATCTCCTGCCTCTTTTATCCTCTTCCCCATTTCTTCCTCCTTCTTTCTTTCTACTAGTACTCCCCACTCTCTTTTTGTTTTGATGTACTCTTTCCTCTGATCCCAACTTGATCGCTTTGCCCAGCTTACTTACCTCTGCTTTCTTAAGTCTGCATTCTTCATCCCACCAGGTGTTTCTCTTTCTTTTCCTGCCGCCTACCTTTCTCTTTCTGACTGCTTTTTCCAGTTTTCTTTTCAGTTCCGTGCATTCTGTTTCCTTTTCGCCCTTGCTTAATTCTTCCCCGAATTGGCCTATAGCCTTTTCATTCCATATTGCTCGTTCCTTAATTCTCTCTTCCTCTTCTTCCTTTTCCCAGGTTGATTGACCCGTCTCTATTTCTATTGCGTTGTGGTCCGATTTCAGCCTGTAAACGATATTTATTTTACTCACCCCTCTTTTTCCTTCCTAATTTGTAATCACATAATCTATCACTGAGCATCCTGCTCCTCCTATCTACGTATATTCTCCCGTTTCGCCCCCTTCGGTATTTTCATTCAATATACTGATTCCTATCTCTCTTGTTTTTTCAAGTAGTTTTTCCCCTTCTCTGTTCTTCTTTTCATCTTTCGATTCCCTGTTCTCTTCGTTACCTTTTTCGTCAATTTCGCCTCCTTCATATCCCATTCTTGCGTTCATATATCCACACTATATCAGTTTCTCGCCCCTGGCGTTCTCCGTCATCCCCTCTATCTCCTTAAAGTTTTTTTGTTTTTCCTCTCTCATGTATGTGGTACCTATCCACCATGTATCTCCTTTCCCTAGTATTTTTGGCCCTATCAATTCGTTTGTCTTTTCTTCTATCCACTCTATTCTCTCTGTTATTATTCCCTGTTTTACCGCCATCACTATTCCTCCTTTCACTCTACCTCTTTCTCCCCCTTTTCTCGCATTTCTGACCTTGAATTCGTAACTTCCTAATTTCTTTTCCCAGCATTTTCCTTCTTTGTCTTCCAGCCACGTTTCCTGCAGACATATTATGTTAAACCCTCTTAGATATCCCCAGGTCCTCTCATCTACACCTCTCATCCCCGCTATATTCCAATTAATTATCCTTATGTTCCCTTTCTCCTCGCTTTTCTTCCTCTCCAGTCCTTTTCTTTCTCCGAAAAAACTCCTGTTCTTTTTCCTTCCATAAAAATTCTACCCCATTTATCCATAGTTTGTTATAGCCTATTTTGATCTCTTTTCTTTCCTTTACCGCATATTCTCTCAGTTTTTCCTTATTTCTTCTCTCTTTCCAAGTTAGATCATGGTCTATGAAGATTTTTCCTATCTCTCCTTCCTCGATCCTCCATTGCATTTCTTCTATCTGTTTTCTGTTAGGAGCGTTAAAAAATATTTTGTAATATTCGATGCTATATTTGTTAAGCTCTGTCAATTTGAGAAACTTTCTTTTACCGTCCCATTGTGCTAAATGTTTACGTACAAACTTAAAATAAACGATATTTTTCCAAAATAAACGATAATACGAATTCTTCGCGGTAAAAATATAGGTAATTATATTCTCTTTAAGGTACATATCATCAAGCAATATTTACTTATATTAACTTTCTCAATAACTTTATTAGAAAAAAACTGAAATCTGAAAACTAAAAAATCTCTATAAAAAAAACGCGTTAACAAAATGTAAAAAAACGGACTATTTTTCCATTAAATTAAAATTCACTGATAAAGAGAAGCTGAGATATAGGCATCTGTGAACGAACACACACACATTGTCACACACATACATCTGTCCGTACAGATATTTTACAAAACCACTACATTTCTACTTAAAATGCATTAAAAGACACTTCCTAAATGTTTTTACACAAAATCTAAAAATTACTATTACAAGGCTTACTTAAGAAGGAAACACAAATAAAAAAAAACATGCTGTTACGTCGTACGACGTATGCTTACTATTAGTAATATTATCTTTATCGAATTGTTTAAATCTTTATGATTTAAACAATTCGATATGGCCTAAATTAAATAAAAACTGCTGAATCTCAATTTTCCAATGCGTCAGTATAGCTTATGAGTTGAGTTCGCAAAATGTAAAATAATCACTTTTATAATACAATTTCGATTTACCTTGCGAATCAGCGAAATGATAAATCAGCAATTCGTGACGTTGTAAGCGAGCGCTACTTTTTATGTATACATTTTCGGTAATTTTAAGTTTGTAAATATTGCAAAAGTTACGTTACGAACGAAGGTTTTAGAAAGCCTTATACGCACTCAAACGAGCAGTTCGTAGTCAGTCACGGGCTCCGTACGCGTCAGTTCGACAATTGGCGATATATTTGTGAAAGCAGTTTTCATTATAAATATCTATATCAAAATAATAAAATATCTGTATCTAAAAAAAAATTAACTTTTAAAAAAGTAAAAGGTTAGGCGAGTTTGATA
>JAZHPH010000681.1:0-27216 GCA_037356405.1 Nasonia oneida | reverse complement strand
CGCCTTAACTTTCTCTGGGTTAGGTTTGAAACCGTTAGGCGTGATGAAGTGACCCAGGAAAACGAGTTCTGAAACCCCGAGACTGCATTTCTCCAGGTTTACCTGCAGCTCGTACTCGTTGAGGCGATTGAGCACTATATCTAAGTGCTTCTGGTGCTCTTCTTCAAATGTGGAAGCGATAAGAATGTCGTCTAAGTAGTCGAAGACAAAGTCTAGGTCTCCCAACGCCGAGTGAATATAACGCTGGAAGGTTTGTGAGGCATTTCGAAAGCCAAAAGTCATAACTGGGAATTCATAAAGTCCAAAAGGTGTAATTATTGCCGTCTTGGGCACATCTTCTGGTGCTACCGGGATTTGATGGTAGGCTTGGCGTAGGTCTAGGACCGAGAAAATCTTCTTGCCGTGGCAGAAGGTCATGCAATCATGCATGTGCGGAATCGGATAACGATCCGGGACTGTGATTAGATTTAATTTGCGAAAGTCGCCGCAAGGACGCCATTGGTTGTTTTTCTTCAGCGCCATGTGAAGTGGACTGGCCCATGCACTGTTGGAAGGCCGACAGATGCCCAGCTCGCACCATTTCCGAAATTCCTTCTTCGCTGCCTTGAGCTTCGCTGGAGCGAGAGGACGGGCTCGCTGCGAGACTGGCTGGCCCTTGGTGACAATATGGTGAAAAACTCCCCTTTTCTTGACCGTTCTGAACTGGTCAGGGCCAAAGACTTGGGGATATTTGTTCACGATGTGTGCGTATTTATGGTTCGGAGCCAAAAAGGAAATTTGCACTGGCTGCACTGACTTGACGAAAGCGGGAGCGTGCGTAAACTGATTTCCATCTACCAGTCTCTTGAGCTTGAGATCTGGCAGAAGATGGTAATGCTTCAGGAGATCGGCTCCTATGATTGAATGCGGAACATCCGCTATGGTGAAGTTCCAAGCGATTTTGTAAGGTAGGCCAACGTCCAACTCGCGACGTTTGACGCCATAAATGTTGATGGTGGAGCCATTGACCGCATAGAGCTTGAGGTCAGCTGACTTACCATGCCAATTGTCTGGCTTGGGGACTACGGAAATGTCCGCGCCGGTGTCTAACAGGAAGACTTCATTTGAGAGCTTGTCTCTCACGTGGAGACGTGCGGTGAGGTTGGACCGGCTGTCAGTCTCCTCGACAGCAGGATTCCTGTTTGTCCGTTTCTTTTGGCTGCCTTATCTTGTATTCCTGACCGGGGCCACGTTTCCAAGCACATGGCAGCTGACAATTACGCGCTTCCTTGCCAAATTTCCGATGGAAGGTGCAAAAGTTTGTGTTGTTGGAATAGCGCGGCTTGGATTTTGATCTGCTCGAGGTCGAATTGCGTCTATTCTTTGAATTAGTACGCGACCTGTTGTGATGCTTGTCTAGCCTAGAACGACCTTGCTGTTCAGGATTGATTGTCTTCTGAAGTGGAGCTAATAGTTGTTCGAACTTGTCGACCGGGTAGGCGGCAGGCTGGTTATTGTCCTTCAAAGCACTGATGTTGTGTGACTGTTGAAGGATGTCGAAGGCCATATCTGCGCTTTTGACAAGTTCTGCTTCTTCTTTGTAGTTCCAAACCATTAGTCGTATTTGTGCTGGAAGACGGCTTTTCCAGAGCGAAATTACTGTATCTCTGGGCACTCGGTCTTGCGCTAGGCTGAGCAGTTCAGCGAGGAAGTCTGATGGTCGCTTACAACCAATTTTCAGACCTTTGAAAAGCCTGTCTAATTGTTGCTCCGGAGTCTCAGCATATTTATCCGTGAGGATTTTTTTTAGTTCCTCATATTTGCAGCCTCTAACAAGAGTGTTCATCTTGTACTGGAGCTCGTGATGAATGTCTTGACTCAAGCGTGTGCCGACGAAGTTGAATTTGGCTTCGTCGTCATGGACGTTGTGAGTCAAGAACAGATCTTCCAATTGCTTGAACCATCCTTGAGGATCGTGTTTGTGGAAGTTCCAGAATTGTAGATGCTTGGTGCTTGGTGCCGCTGGAAGGCAGTGTGGCTGTCCAAGCATGGAGTTTCCTTGAAACTGATTTCGTTGTTGGAAATCTGCTCCTGAATTGCTATTTGAAGCAAAAGGTAGGTTAGGCTGAAAGGTTTGACCAGTTGAGGGAATGTTGCCGAAGACGTTGGGCGTCCAGCTGGAGAAACTATAGCAGGTAGTGCTAGCAGTTGTTGTCGTTGCCAGTGACGAGCTTGCGAAGATCAAGGTCGTTGTCATTACAGCCTTGTTTTCAATGACGTGATCCGTGGGTTGCTTCTGCGACCACGAGGCGAAGCGCTCGCTCGCAGCATGGCCGCTCTCTCTCTCTCTCTCTCTCTCTCTCTCTCTCTCTCTCTCTGCAGTCGGGAGGTGCTGCCACCTAACGTGGGGCACCTACATATTTTTTTTTCTTTTTACGAGTTTCGGAGGATTTTTACAAAATTGACCAAATATAAAATTTTAATATAGTGTAGAGATTTTGAAATTATATTGTAAGGACCACATTGTGTAATGCCTAAAATTAAGTTTCTTTAGATTAACCTAAATTTACCGGCACGTCCTTATCCATATATTTTCTAAAGGTTCAACATTTTTAAGGCTTCCAAATTTATGTTTGGGTTAAAAGTATTTTGCATAAAAAAAATTTTAAGGCCCAAATATTTAAAGGTTAAAAATGTCTGAAAAAAAAATAATTGTGAGGCCCAAATTTTAAGACCAAAAATTCTTAAAATTTTTTAAGGCATAAACTTTTTATGGACTATCATTTTTATATAAAAAGATAACGTAATATCTAAAAAACTGTGATGTAGGGCTGGTGGCCCGGAGAACCAGAACAAATTTTTTGCACTTTATTATAATGTAAGATAAGATAATGTAATTCCTATTTAAGCACGCTAATATCCAATACAACTAAAAAGCTCCATTTTTATTATCGTCAGAAGTTGGCGTGCAAGGCCATGCTCCGCCAAAATTTTAGTGATAATAAATATTTCGGTTTCGGTAACATATAATACAACCCCATCATAAAAATTGGAAATTGGCGTCAAGTCCATGCACACGACTTTGATAATTCAAGAACGCTATTTTATGTTTTTACTAGACGTATAAAAGTATATTACGTTATTTAGTTTGCGTACAACGTAAACAAATGAAAATGTATGTTACATTTATAAACGGATGAATCAGAGCAGCGTACTAACTTTTCGGTCATAAGAAATTGGACATTAACTAGCGCGCTACGCGCGGCCTTACGGCCGCAATGACTTGCCGCCTCGCATCACTTTGCGAAGCGTTTTGCGTGTAAGGTACGATCCCTGATACTTGCGCTTCGTGCTCGCTAACTAAGGTTTGTGCTAGTTATCTACTTAAAAACACGTTTTTAAAGATTCTTACGTCGCAACATTTGTCCAATGCAACTATGCATTGCATGTAAATATGTTTGTTTATGCGCCTGCGCGCGCACTGAATGTGTGTGTGTGTGTGTGTGTGTGTGTGTGAGTGTGTACCGACAACGTTCTAGCATGATGACAGCACCGCGCGGTGCTGTAGCCACCATCTTGAGCGGGACTCTCCCGCCGCTTCTTCGCGCCGCATGTCCGCCAGTCCTTGACTAATCGTTCAAGCGGAGCTCCCTCGCGAATCTCTGTCTCAACGAGACTGCTTGGCATACTCTGTCTATATTGAATCAAATCGTATCTCGTCATGATTGATAACTTCCATTTACGAATTACGCCTAGTGCGTTTAATTTTATCGGAAATTGTGTGTGTGATTCGCATTATAATTTCATCTTTTCAAATCGTCAAACCACGTGTTCGCAGTGCGTTTCGCGCCACTGTTCTCCGCGGCGTCACGTCGCGAATTATTGTTCGATCTTTGTACTTCGTTTTAATTGATTAAATCGTTTTTCATACTAGTTTGAGTGCTTTCAGTGTAGATTATTAACAAATAAAAGGGTTTTTATGCCGAAAGGCTTTTCGCTCTAAGTTCGTGTAAACTCAGTTAATCAAACCGAATCATTTCCTTTTCTAAAATTCCGAATAAAATTATCTTTTGAACTTGGCTTCTATGTGCTGCCCACAAAGAAGCCGCACTTTTCAGATTTGTCCTTCGTTAAAGCGTTTCAAAATAGTATATTTCAATACAAGTGTGCAAAAGTTGATTCTACACGAGTGGGAGGTTTGTCGCCCGAGCGTAGCGAGAACTAGAATCAACTTTTCGCACGTGTATCGAACGTTATTTTTCGAGTCAGGGGAGGAAAATGTGCTTAAACGCACAAGCGCACATATCTAAGAATATTTACAATTTTTACACTTAATATTTTCACGTATAAAACGTACAGCCGCAAAGTTTTATGGTAAATCATTGATTTTTTTTTTGCTGTAGAAAAACTATTTTGGGCTGTTGACTCGAGTATTTTCATGATTTGATATCAACAGGAGAAAGTTGTATTTTTTAATATCTACAAATTTTCCATCTAACTTTTTTTGTGGAATGCTTAGGATTCGAGTTCGAGCGGAAAAACCATTTATAGCTATTTTTGGAGGTAACCGCATTCTGCGTACATGTGCGGGATTGGGCTGGAAATAGAACCACAAGGTTCTGGTGGTGAGGAGAGTTTGCATATAAAATTTTAGCAATAAATCGTGTTACACCAAAATTTTTATTCAAAAATATACGTAAAAATCGAACAAATTGTGCCCGTATTTGAAAACAACGTAAAGGATCGCGATAAAAAAAATAGTTTTTTTAATTTGTGCGAGTGGAGACTTGTTCTAAAACTGCAGCCCGATCGGTCAAAAATTGCGTGAGATATCGCATCTCACACATTTATCGCTTACAAAACTATAAGGTACTTGTGTACCGCGGTCGTGACTAAAACTATCAAATACAATTTACTGTCAATAGAAACTCCTTGTTTGTTATTTCATACAAGAGATTCACAATTTATTGTAACGAAGCACACGTTGTAAATGTTTGAATAAAAATAAAACGATTGACCAAAAATTTCAATTATTAAACCTTCTCGAGGGCGTTATACAAAGACGCCTTTTATAATTTATACCACTGAAGTTCATGCGCATAAAGTAGCGCTCGCACATATACACGTGAAAAGGCCCCAAGCACTCGTATTAAAAGATTTCTGGCTTGCATCAAAAAATCTGTGCAGGTCAGCGTAAAACACGCACCGACGAAGTGCCTGAAATCGTGACTTGCACGCCGCCACATGGTATAGGTTAGTCTGCTACTCGGCATTATCTGTGGCGTTGCCGACTCTGCGTGCACGGTTGCTATAGCTGACAACTTGTCTTCGTGCGGGCGCCGCGGCTTCGTCTGCTTCTTAAACTCGCTTTCGTGGCGCTATTGCGCCACTAGATGTTTTTAAGGTTACGTCCTTTAATAAAATGCTCAAGAAATATGAGAAAAAGCGTTTCATAGCCAGTTATTCTTAGCTATATTTCCGTATATCTTATAGTCATTCTGAGTTTTCTGGTCATTTTAAATGTTTAGAAATTTATAGAGATAATAAAAGACATATAGGCTAAAAAGCAAATCGCATTGATTATGATATTTTCGGAGTGCTACCCGACGATGTACGTATACATATGTATCCTAGTTGTTGGGAATCTTTCTTAGGAACATGCGATGATGAAGCCGTGAGTCTCGGCTAAGAAGATATGTATAAGCAGATATTTGGTTAAATGATATCCTAATTAATATTACGAATAATAGTACATTATGCAACAAGGGACCAAAATCATAGATTATTCCCGCGGGTGGGTTTACTGCCCGAGCGAAGTGAGGACAGTAATCACCCGAGGGAATGATCGACTTTAGTCCCGTGTTGCATATAGTGTTTTATTCACGACTAAACTGTGTAGCCACTTTATTCCTCGAAAAGTGGGACCTACTCAGCCACCGGCATTATAATAAAAATATGCATTTTTTTTTTTTTTTTTATTTAACCAGAAAATTTACACTAGTGAATTACAATAGTGACTTACACTCCGCAATGCACCAGTAAATCCCGCAGAGGTACTCGCAGGTACCTGTTGGCAGGACTGGCCACTCTTATCTATTAAAACTTAATACTAATTACAATTCCTTTATTATAATACATTTCCCCTTACAAGAGATCCTCTTACAAATTAATTTTTAAATAGAACCTAAATATTCATCTTTAGTATTTTAGCATTTCATTCATTCATCCTAATCCATTCCTTTATTTTACTTTTCGCTGTTTCATATTTGTTTAAAGTCTTTAGCTCGTTCGGAAGATCATTGAATACACCAACAGCCTTTATATAGCTGTTTTTTTGGCTTACAGTTTTAGTTCTTTGTGGTATCTGTATCAACTTTTTCCTTGTTACGCTATTCGATGTCAAGAACCTGTTTTTCATATCATTATAGTGAAACACTATGGATTCAAACGCAAACAATTGTCTTAAGTTTAGAGGTTTGTCATGAGTCGTGAATTTGTTGTTACTTATTATTTTTAACAATCTACTTTGTAAATTTTGTAAGATATTCAAGTTGTTATTATACGCTCCCCCCCCCCCCATGCTATTATTCCATAATTTATAACACTGTGAAAGAATGCATAGTATATCATTAATAATGTATGTGTTTCCATGAATGTTCTTAGCTTATAAAATACAAACACTAAATATTTTGTTTTATTTATTAAATATTCTATATGTTGTTTCCATTTCATGTTGAAATCGAAGATAATACCTAAGTATTTACAGTGTTCCACCCTTTTCAAGACCTTTCCCTCTATTTGACATGTAAAGTTTCTTGGGGCACTATCAATATAATTACCAAAAGTCATATATACCGTTTTGTCAATGTTTAAGGATAATTTATTTTGTGCAAGCCAGACCGATATGTTACTTAAGTAGTCGTTCATCTTGATTTCAACATTACTCCAGTTATCATCAGTTGATATTACAGCTGTGTCATCAGCATAGGATATGATTGTTTCTTTTGTCATATTTATCAAGAGATCATTGACGTATAAAATAAAAAATAGTGGTCCTAATATAGTTCCTTGTGGCACCCCTGTATCTACAGCCTCATAACTGCTTACGACATCTTTCAGTTTAACTCTTTGGCACCTATTAGTTAAGTAACTCGTAATTAATTTATATGCTATTCCCCCAATACCATGATTAGAAAGTTTATCCAACAAAATTTTGTGATTTACAGTATCAAATGCTTTTGAGAGATCCAAAAAACTTATAGCTATTGGCTTACTTTTATCTAACTTATTATAAATAATGTTTGTTATATGATTTAATGCTTCCTTTGTGCCTTTATTTTTTACAAAACCATACTGATTTTCCGCTATAATCTTACTTTTGTTTATAAATTCAGTAATTCTGCAATATATAACTC
The DNA here is from genome assembly GCA_037356405.1 of Nasonia oneida. NCBI lineage: Eukaryota > Metazoa > Arthropoda > Insecta > Hymenoptera > Pteromalidae > Nasonia > Nasonia oneida. The sequence continues at coordinate 19,822 of JAZHPH010000681.1, read as the reverse complement.
TTTCCAATATCTTAGCTAAGTTTGAGATTAAAGAGATAGGTCTGTAGTTTGATACTTGTTTCTTACTTTTCGCTTTATATATTGGTATCACCTCAGCACTTTTTAACGCTTCTGGCCAAATACCCTTTTCAATACATAAGTTAATAATATGCACTAATGGATTTATTATATAATCCGATAGCAGCTTTATTGTTTTTACATTTATCTTATCTACACCACCGCTTTTCAATTCCATATTCTTTATGATTTTACTTATCTCACTGTTATTAGTTGGGGTCAAGAAAATAGATTTTGGATTCTTTATTGGTTGATGTGCCTTAGCACTTGTTGGTTGTTTAATTTTATCACTTAGTTTTTTACCAATATTGCAGAAATAAGAGTTGAACTCATTGGCTATGCCAATGGGTTCATCGATCTTCTGCATATCTTTATTTAAAATTTGTTTTATAGTGTCGTCTTTCTTATTTGGTTTCCCTAGTTTAGTTTTAACTATTTCCCATAAATGTCTAGGATTTCTTAGATTTTTTCCTACTTGTTCACTATCATATTTAAATTTTGCCTCATTGATAACTTTATTTATAATTTTTGTATAGTCCTTATACTCTTTCTTCAGCCTATTATTACCTGGTTCCATTTGCCAAGTCTTATATAATAACTCTTTTTTATTGCACGATTCTATTATGGCCTTAGTAATCCATATTTTTCTAGGTTTTGTGATGTCTCATTTGTTACGTATTTTTTTGTTTTCCGTAGCTAAATCTATGCTAATCTTTATGTGTTCAATAAGTGTATTGGTAGCTTCAGTTGGATCATGCATAGTCAATATCAATTCCCAATTTACATCCTTCGCTATTTTCCTTAGTTTTTTGTAATTTATTGTTGCTTTGTTCTCTTCTACCTTGTTTGCTCTTTGCTTGTTAATCGATACAAATAGTGGATAATGATCAGTTAGCGCATAAATTAATTTGAAAGTCCTGGTTAAAATTGTATTAGTTTTTATAAATACATTGTCTATGCATGTTCCAGTATTTTTAGAATCCGACGGTCTAGTTATACCCTGAAATCCTGGGTGGTAGCCGGAGTCTAGTAAGTTACATAAAAACTCATTACAATAATTTTCTTGTGTCAGTGTGTCAATATTAAAGTCTCCTATTATTAAATGATTCTTAGTCTTCTTTTTGTTTTTTATTAGTTCTTTTATGTTCATAATAAATTCCGATTTTGGTATGTCATGAGATCGATATATTGCGGATATGTCTACTGTGTTCTCATTGTTTATTTTTATACAAGAATTTAGTATTTTAAGCTTGCCTATATCAATAATCTCCGTGTTTTCCTCTATATCGTGTTCAATATATACAACCACACCGTCAGATCTGTTTATTTTGCTACTGTTATAATATATTTTATATCCTTCTATAAATAGTCTTTAAAATCTAAGTTCCATGATTCAGCGCATACGATTATGCATGGTTTTATCTTTAGTCTCTCAATAAAAACTTGAAGTTTGTTAAAATTTGCATTTAAGCTTCTTATATTTACATACAGTATATTTTCTTTATTCATTTTCAAGTGTTTATTTAGAGAGTCTAGATCTAATATTGTTGTTTCTCGTTGTATCGTCTCGCTCTGTATATCTTCTACTATGTCAATGATATTCTCCATGTTACTTGATTCCTTGATTGCCTCCTCGCTGACTCTGCAGATTGAGAAGGCTGGAACGAGGTGAAGTTGATAGCAGCGTGTCCATGGAATTTGTTCTTCTTGGTCTTGTATCAGTCGGTACAGGGATATCTATTTTACCGATATATCTCTGGATAAATGGGTCCACAGGGTAATCCGTTCTTTCAATATGCCTTTTGATTTTTTTCATAAGCACTTGACATTGGTGGCTATCATTTGCTACGTGTGCTGTATTATACTTTGTCTTGTAGATGTTATTAATAAAACAACAGTTAATACAGCATAAATCAGACTGCTTTGTACAGTTGATTGTATTATGAGGGCCTGCACATCTTAAACATACCTTGTCATTTAAGCACTTCCTACTGCTGTGTCCGAATCTCCCACAGTTAATACAGGGTTGTAGATTAATGTCGTCATATACTTTGCAGTTCTGGTATCCTACAAAGATTCTGTTATTGTTCTCTTTTATAGTCTTGTATAGTTCTGAGGTTACTTCAATTATTATGCTTTCTTGATTGTTTTTTTTGTTTACAAATTTATGCACAGCTACACATTTTGTATCACAGCCTTTAAAGTTTCTTGTATTTATGTCATTTTCTAATTCTTTTAAGTCCATTTGTTCATAATTATCCACACCCACTATTTTCAATCTTGGTTTTTTTACTACTTCTTTTTCAATCGTACATGTATTAGATAATTTCTTACTCATGTATTTAAGGGTTTCAGCAGCACTTGTGTTGTTCATACAACTGATTATCATCTCATTGTCATTTTTGCAATATACCTTTTTGGTTTGAATTGACTTCTCTTTATTTAAATAATGTTTCACACTTGTTCTTATATCTGTTCTGTCCTCATTGTTTTTCTTCCTTATTATGATGTTCGGTACTCTTTCGCTTATTGGCTTTTCTCCTGATAAAACTTGAGCATATGGTTTCTTAACAATATTGTTTTCTTTTTGTAGTTGCTTAATAAATTCCTTCAATATTTCATTCTTATCGCTCATCTCTGTATTTATTTGTTTTAGTAGACTATTTTCTTTTCTCAAATTACTCACTTCCATACTATCATCCTGACTATTTTGTACGTCCTCCTCGTCCTTGTTTTCCAGTTCTTTCAATATTTCTTCCCTTAGTTCTTCCTTCAATTGACTTTTCACATGTGCTACTATGATTCTGGCATCCTCATTTAATGCCGATTCATTATATTTTGAGGTTAGATTTATGTGCGCGTGATCAGGACAAATTACCAATGTATTACTAACATATCTTATGTTGTTTAATTTATTAAAGTCACTTCTATGGTACACATTATCACATATTAAACAAATTACTACTCCAACTCTTGCTGAGGGATGATATTTAAACGATTTTTCACGAACCTTGTCAGGCGGTATTCCCCCGCCCGACGCCATGTTGCCATTTAAACATTCGAAATTTTCAGAATTTTTTAAAAACACTAAAATTGTTTCATAATTCTTTTTAACTTTTCAACATTTTAAAATTAAAAAAAAATTCAAAATTAAAAAAAAAAATTTAGATTTTGCGGGAATAAAGTGAAGTTGCGGGTATAAAGTAAATTTGCGGAAATAAAATGTTGCTTTCGTCCCACTTTTCAGGAAATAAAGTAGCTATTATAGTTCAGTCGCGAATAAAATCACGTATTTACTTTAATTAGCTTTTTATTATCCCTACCAAAATATTAAACTATTTATCATGGCTATTACATGTATTTATTTTATTCAAACTTATTTATTGATTCAGACAGTAAAACATGGCAATACAGTAATCATGATAAAATAAAATTATTAATAGCATAATATGATTGATTAAATTATATATGAATACAAATTGTTTAATATTTTTTTCAGCCTGAGTTATATCTATGTACACCAGTTAAAGTAAACACAATGGATACTTATTACATCGTTGGGTTCGAACCGAATGCCACAATGGACACGGCACATCATATAATTTTATATGGCTGTTCTAAACCAGGTAGTTCTAAACCGTTATGGAATTGTGGAGAAATGTCTTATTCAAGTGATACATCTATGACCATTGCAAGTCCGTGCGAAGACGATTCTGAAGTTTGTATAAACCTTCATTTTCCGATCACATACACACGCATAAATGCACGCAAACGCGCGTGCGCGCACACACACACACACACACACGCACAAATCCACACAAATATAATATTGCGTGCAGGGGTAGAGCATGCCTCAGTATTTTTTTCTGTACTCTTTTCTTTAGCATCGCTGAATGTAGAACGTAAAAAAATCGAATCAAAAACCTCTATGACTAAGATGCTATAAAGTTCTAAATATTTATAAACCTATAAAATATCCTAAACCAATGAAAAATGTAACCATACGCGTCTAATGAATATGCTCAAATATTTATAAATCTACATTTTTATTTATTATTTTATTTATTTCGACCACATATATTTACAGACTAGTTAAGTAATACTCGTATTCTGTAGAGGTAAACAGAGTTACTTGATCGCAAGCCTAAAATACACAAAAAAGAAATAATAAAAATTAAAAATTCACGCACTTATTTACTAATACTTACCACTAAAATACAATTGTAACGCTATTTCAAATTTCAAATAAAAATTGTAACTTCGGTGAAATCCGTTGCAATTACGGCAGAAGGCCGTTTATGTGAATGTAATAATTTACTGTCGGGCGTACATAAGGTACGGCTCGGCCAACTCAGTTCTGCTTGCACGAATCAGTTTATTCACTGTTTTCAGTATGACAAATCTTGTCCCACATACGAGGGCTACCGAGTACGGGTCGACAAGAGAGAAAGAGAAGATAGTGTACGTCTGGACACGCGAGAGAGAGAGAGAGAGAGAGAGAGAGAGAGAGAGAGAGAGAGAGAGAGAGAGTTTGCACTTACCGGTTGACGTGTGTATGAACGCTCGCTGCGATGTTGGACGATCTCCTTACTCGCGTTGGCCGGTTCTTTGGACTGCTCGGACGATGACGACGTCCTGGTCGGTAGCTCGGAGCCAGTTGCCTTTCGGGAAGCAAAGTCGAGTGTGGTGCGCTCGTGTTGCGTGGCCGTGGATCGTGGGGCTGGTCGTGGTCGAGGATGCTGTTTCGCGATCGCGAATAATGGAAGCGTGCTCGGGACGACTAGACGGATTCTCGGTCAGTGCGAGACTAAACGCGCTGCTTCGCGCGCGCGGTATCGTCGATGACACCGTTGCCGAATCTTGCGGATCTGGATTTTTAGAAGTCGCTTGCGCGTGGGAACAATGCTTTTTTCTCTCTCTCTCTCTCTCTCTCTCCCGACTAACTGACTGACTGTTGACTAAGGTTTAAATATTAATACCAGACTATTGCGTACAACCATAATTTATCAACTGATGTTCTTATTTTTTGCAACAAACGTATGCTACCTGCCATTTTGAGAATCATGTAGATACTTTTCTAGTTCCAGCAGCCACCTTGTTGACTATATTGATAGTGATTAGATAAAAAACCCAATATTATAGGCATAAGTATAAAAGTTCTATATTCATTTTTATCACTTTTTAATTAAAATATCGTGATATGTTGCTACGGACTAAGCCCAGCTTCGGAAGTTGTGAACTACTTGACGTTTACTGCTCTTCTACTACTTAAAGCTAGCTGCGTAACTATGTTGGTATCGATAGACATGAAATGTACCAAGTTGTCAGTGTCAAATTTGTATATAAAAGCACTTATGAGCCATTTATCATGTTTGTTTACTGCATAACTTCTAGTTGTAGGTCAGTCCTATTCTGAAACTTTAGAGCTACTTTTTTTTACTATAAAAAGGTATCATTTTTCTGTATGAAGGTGGGCGGAGTCCCGATCAAACAATCAGATTTTCACATTTTAAGGTTTAAAATTCAAATAAGGTAGCCTTAATATTGGAAATGGGTGTTAAATGAACACAGCTTCGATTACGATTTAATAAAAATATCTTTATTAAAAGTGCACTAGGGAGGTTCGTCTTTATAGTACGACTGCCGGGCAGAGACTAGCTATTGAACAAGGGTTATGGGGCTTACGCATACAGCTTTCCACTCCTTCTATATGCTTAAGTTACAGTTTTGTTTATGAAACATACTCCAAACATAGAATCATTTTTGCTATAGGCATGCCACAAGTATTCAGTCACTACGGCATATTTCAACACGCCCCCACAAAAATGCATTTGGTTCTGAATAAAATATTTGGTAACAAACAATATTCAATTCAACTAATCCTAGCTAAACTATTCTTGATGATCCTTCCTCGTGCTTTCTGGAGAAATTACGTATGGTCCAACATTCGTTGCGAGGATTAGGGAAACCCAGTAAAACCTAATCAGACCAGTTAGTGGTATATCTTAACATCCGTTTCCATGCTTATAATAAGACTTACATTTCTACTTTTAAATGGAGTGTATTATTTCTTAGTAAATTTGTACCTTGAGATCAAGTATACATTATCACAAACGAAGTAACAATCGTAATTGATCTTAATTTTAAATTAAGAATTTAATTTAGTACTTCTCTATTAATCAATTTTACTCAATAAATGTCGATTACTTGCATTATACATGTGTTGATTTGTATTACATATAAGAGTTTACATAGATTGCATTTTTCTCCTTTCTTTAATACAAAAATTATTACATTTGTGATTATGATATTTTGTAATTAATCTGGTTGTTTTCAATTTTGATTTAACCATTATTATTCAACAAATTTATTGAATTTTGATAATTATACAATAGAATATGATATACATCTATTCATTGTATATTCAAGGTATTAGAGTTATTTCCAATTTCTTGCTATTCAACAGTATAAAAATACTGTATGTTTTTCTTTCTGTAGTATAACTCAGTATATCTTAGTAGTATCATAGATAACTCAGTAGTATCTTTTTCTTTTGATTGAAAAACTTCGAATCTCTGAAATCTGTTAAACCACTATCTTAAACCAACCCTAGTGGAAAAAATGCAATAAATTGTAATAAAACATAAAAAAATGTAAGAGAATGTAAGAAATTGTACCTTTTTGTTGGATTTCGGATCTTTTTTCTCATACGTTTTTGTCCACTTTCTTAAATTTTCAGATTTATTAACTTTTTTTACATTTTATTACATATGTTATTTTACTGCCTAATATAGTCAATATATTTTTTTAATTATTAATTATATAATAAAATGTAACAATGCATAAGAAATTGTAAGAAAAAGTAAAAGGTTGTACCCACGTGGAAAAGATTTATCCAGTTTGTATACAGGTTGTATACAGCCAATTGTATACAGACTTTATACAAAAGTGATCGCTTATTTTATCCAGTCTGTATACAGGCTATATAAAATTGAGAAAAAGCAAGAAAAATTTTCCTTGGTTGCCATGGTAATGATTCTCGTTGATAAGTCGTTGCCAGGGGAACCGCACATCCGAATTTTTTTTCTATCCAGTCTGTATATAGACTGTATATAGACTGTATATAGTTTATATACAATCACTTTTGTATACACCCGATTGTATATAGCCTGTATCTAACCTGTATACAGACTGAATAAATCTTTTCCACGTTGGTAAGCAGAAGTAAGAAAATAAAAAGTCGCCATTTTCTTATATAATATTACGCTTACAGACAATTTTTTACATTTTGTTATACTTTTTTACGTATTGTTACATTTGTCGTTTCAAAGAAGGGACCCCCATAAAATCCTGGATCAAGGGATTTGTAATAAATTGTAATAAAACGTAAAAAAAAAATTAATAAAATCATATCCTCGATCATAAAATTATTCTCTCAGAAATCTTCGTAAAATTTCATATCTTCTACAATAAAATCTTTTTTAAAGGTAAACCAACGGCACGTTGTGCACGCCGTGGCACAACCCTAGCTTTAAGACTGCAGCTACTGTAGTAACATTTTTGGGCGCGCAATGTACACTAAAAAATTTTGTAGAGCTGCGATCCCAAAATATCGCCAAAATCTAAAAAACCGCTGCCAATTCATTGGCACGTAGCTTCCTCCAACTAAATTTATAAGTCCAATAAATAAAATATTGTTTTAATATATCTATATATCTGCTTGCTAATGTATGAGGCGATTTTTGATACGCAATTTAATAAAAGTTTTGGATAGTTCATTGTCCAAAAATTTGCAGACCCCTGTTTTCTTATTATAGAATACGAACACTGTCGTCAATTTTTTTTCACAGAAATTCACGCATGTTTACACGTGTTCCTAACCAACCTAATCATCAAAACAGCAGGTTATTCATTAGATAGGTCGCTAGCGCAATTTTCAAGAAAACGATTTTTACATTTTAGCTCTTTAGTTGAAAACCGCTTGATGGAATCGTTTAAAATTTTAACAGCAGATAGCTTTTTTTATAGTGAATCACCAAATAAATTTTTCAACCATTTGACTACATTGTTTTAGAGATATAAGAAATCAAAAAATTTTCAAAAAAAAATTGAAACCTTGATATCTTACGAACCATAGGAGTTTGAAAGCTGTGCAATAAACTTAGCCAAAACACATAAAATATTGTTATGACCGGGTACGGGTTAATGTAAAATAATAACACGTTATTTATAAAAGTGTAACTCAAACTCGAACTCTCTTTATTCAATCGTACACAACTCAGCTCATCAGCTGTCACGATCAGACTGACTATAAACAATAACATCCGCGACGTCGTTGATCTCGTTGCTAAGGGTCGCTATGCGCGATTCTTGACGTTCGAATCGTGCAATGTTCAGGCTCGGTCACAACATTTCCCTCTCCTTTTCTATGTTGACTATCTTGGATTTATGTCTTGGCGAATGACGAATACAATAGACAACGTCATTGATTTTTCTCACAACCTTCCAAGGTCCTTCCCAATTCGACTGTAGTTTTGGTGCTTTTCCTTTAGTTCTTCGAGGGTTGAAGAACCAAACTTTTTGTCCTTGGGAATATTCAACGTTGAGAGCTCGTTTGTCGTACCAAGTCTTCGTCTTTTCCGATTGTAAGTTAGTCCGGTCTCGTGCTATTTTATGGATCTCGCTGAGTTTCCTTCGAAGCCTGTGTACGTAGTCTCCGTCTCCTTTAATCTCGACCTCCTGTGGTAGACACCCTCGAATGAAGTCCAAAGGAAGCCTCAGATCAAAACCGGTGTACATCTCAGCTGGAGTAGCTCCGGTCGTCGCATGTTTGGAGGACCTGTAAGCTAACAGAAATAGTGACCCAGCGATCCCAGTCTTTCTGATTGTCGTGTATGTATTTTGTGAGATAGTGAAGTAGTGTTTGGTGTTGTCTTTCTACTTATCCGTTTGATTGTGGGTGTAATGGTAATGTTCTTGTCTTTTAATTCCTAACAACTCAGACAAATTTTTAATCAATTTCGAATCGAAATTTGTTCCTTGATCAGTATTTACTTCTAAAGGTACCCCATACCTACAGACAATCTGATCAACGAAAATCTCAGCAATGGTTTTTGTTCTCATATTAGAGAGAGGAAAAGCTTCAACCCACTTCGAGAAACTGTCTGTCACACCTAAGAGGTATTTATTGCCTAAAGAAGAAAGTGGAAAGAGACCTAAAATATCCATTTGAAGTCATTCGAATGGAACTCCTGAATTGTAAATCTTCATCTCACCATGGCCTTATCTAGAGGACCTTTCTTTGCAATACAAAATTCACAGGATTTACACCAATTTTCTACATCTCTCTTGCAAGTAGCCCAATAAAATCTTTTTCTAATTTTATCTAAAGTTTTGTTTACTCCGAAATGTCCTTCAGATGGTGAATCATGTGCTGCTTCTAAAATATCTTTGATTTTATCTATAGGAACAACCAATTGACGAATTTTATGATCTAAATTTGTTGAAACCCATTCTCTATACAAAATTCCATTAATCAACACTAACGAATCCCATTGTGAACAATAGATTTTAGTGAATTCATCCATCGAAGAAATTTCTTACCATGCTGTTTTTTTCTGTAATTCCTTCGTTTGACAAATAAAAGAAATAGCCTCATCTTCTGCTTGACTCTTCTTCCAATCTTCCGATGTATTTTCTTCAAAAATAATACGGCAAATAGTCTCTTCATTGAATTTTTCTTTTACTCTGGAACAATATTTACATGAAAAATCTTTACAAGGGCGTCTTGAAAGTCCATCAGCATTTCCATGTAATAACCTATACCTATAATAAAGTCTACTATAATAACCTATGACAGGTTCGATTCCATCTTGCTTCTGAGAAAGAACCGACCCAATTCCATGATCAGAAGCATCAGTATCTAAAATAAATTTAGAAGAAAGAGAAGGAAATGCCAAAATTGGAGGTTTTGTAAGAACCTCTTTTAATTTTGAAAAGGCTTTTTGACAATCTTCTGACCATATGAACTTAGTCGATTTTTCAGTTAATTTATACAAAGGTTTTGCTATATCAGCAAATCCTTTAATGAGACGCCTATAATAACCACAGAACACTTTTATAAATAACAACACGTTATTTATAAAAGTGTAACTCAAACTCGAACTCTCTTTATTCAATCGTACACAACTCAGCTCATCAGCTGAGACGATCAGACTGACTGTAAACAATAACATCCGCGACGTCGTTGATCTCGTTGCTAAGGGTCGCTATGCGCGATTCTTGACGTTCGAATCGTACAACGTTCAGGCTCGGTCACAACAATATCTACTTTTTCCCGAAATCTCAAGTGCAATAAGGCCTTTTTGCGTCAGTAATCGAGGCACAAAAAAAAATTCTTTTTTTTCAGTTTTCGATTTATTACTGAAAAAATAAGTAGTCAAATCACTTGAAATTTTAATGGAGTATAGTTTGACACGTGACCCATTGACATAATTTTTTTCTATAGGTTATGATGTTTAGTTTCAGAGATATGAATTTAAAAAAAATCGCCTTTTTCATTTTATCTGCCGAACAAAGCGGTCAATCCCGAGCACCAAACGAGGAAAAGTAGGTAATTTGAATAAAACGCAAAATAGTGCTTTTTAAAAATCAAAAAATGGCCATAAAAAAAATATAGTTAAGAAATTAAAAAATAACTGTTTTTCCCGAATTCAGAATCCAAAAATATATATGCATGTCAAATTGTATTGATATTGACAAAGTAGTTCCAGAAATATTACGGTATACATACACACACACACACACACACATCCATACGGCCTTTTTCCAAAAACACTTGATTTGAACTTCTAACACACTAAAAAGTATTTTCTAGAAGTTTTGAAGAAACTCAAAATTTTACTATTACAAAGCTTCCTCTAGGAGGAAGCAAAAAGAAATATACCGAACTAAATTTCAACCTACGATATTTCGCGAATAAAATAGTCTTTTGGAATGAATCTTTTTTCTTAATGAGGATTCGGTCAATCGCTTTCTGGTAAATAGCGAGAGAAGTACCACATATAACATGATAAGGATATAAATGCATTTGAAACATTCTTAGGGGGGTTTGAAACCACAATATCAAAGTGCAATATAGATTATAGTGATCGGTGATATAGAGTGATATTAGAGTGATCGGTCGATAGTTTGTATGTTATGCTTTGGACCTGATTTGTAAATTGGTATCACTTCAGCTTTTTTAAGTGCATCAGGCTAGATCTATTTTTCAATACACATTTAAAATATAAGGTCCGACTATAAGACTACAAATAAGTTATGATTACAAATAAGATTATTTCGCAATAATCCCTATCCACTCCACCATTTTTAAATTTCATTGCATTTATCACATTAATAATTTCTAGCGTGTTCGTTGGTCTTTTTAGCATCTATAATTACTTTATCTAGAACAAAACTATACTTATTACTATAAATTATAATTATTACTTTATCTAGAATTTTGGCATAAGTTTTATACTGAGATTTAAGGGGATGTTCGCAAATCCGCCACGGGGTATTTTGTATTTCCAAACTTCTAGAAAAACAGAAAGTCCGATAAGTCAATATTAAAGTCACCAATCACTAGGTGTCTTTTAACATTTTTCTTATCAATAAGATATTTATTTAATTCTAGTATGAATTCTGACTTAGGAATACCGTGTGATCTATATACAGCGAAGATTTCAAGTCAGCTATTGTTATTTAATTTGATCCCATAGTTTATAACGTTTAATCTTCTCGTTTCTAGTACGTCAGTGGTTTAGATTAGATTGATATTAATAACAACAAATACTCCATCATTCATATTTATGTTACTAGTTTATAGATATTATAATTAATTTGCTCAAAAGTTAAAATAAATATATTTTTTCAATAACTACCATAATATTACTCAATAACAATATACATTCTTCGAATTTAATTTAAATTTAAATAATAAGTAGTATGCTTTAATGTTATGATGGAATTACTTCTGATTTTAAAATAAAATTATATTTTAATAATGGTATATTATTTTATTATTGTTTTTGTTTCATATTTCTATTATTATAAATTTGTGGATTATATATATTTCAAACTTGAATCAATGTTTAAAGATAACGAGCGAGCGTTAGCGAGTGAGTTTTTAGCTAGTTATAATTAATTTGCTCAAAAGTTTTAGTGTATACAATTATTGCCGGTTTGTTATTCAAACTTTCTATCAGTATTTTTAATTTACCAAAATTATTTATTCTTCTACATAATATTAAAATTCTTTATTTCAGAAAACGATTCCTTCTGTAAACATCCCTTTATTTTGAGGAATTATTCTACAAAAATTATTTTTTTTAAACATTGACTGTAATCTTGGCATATGAACACATGTAATTTTCGAATAATTAGTGGTTGTAAACATTAACAATAAACATTAGCGAAGTAGCGTACGGACAAACATATATATCTCTTTTTTAACACGGAAAAATATGATTTTTTTTGTACACTAGTAGTACAAGTTTAGATGTATAAAAATGCTAAATAAAAATTCTCAGGTATGGTCCACATCAGCTGTAGCGGCGACGTCAAGATGTTTTGGCCATGCCGTTGACGTCGATGACGTATGTTTGATTATTGATGCGGCGGAGCACCCTGTGCGGCCCCGTATAGGACAGCTGCAGCGTCGTCCGGACTGTGTTCACCCTCCAGAACACGTAAGCACAGGTACGCAGGCCGCCGTGGATGAAAGGTGTTCAAGGCGGCAGGTGTCTGGAGCTCGGGACGGCCTGAAGCCTGTTCATCGGGATGCGGAATTCGGATATAAAAGGAGGACAAACATCGCGGGAGATGCCTGCAGATCCTCTATAAACATCGTTCTCAGGCCAAACAAGACATCGCGCCACGTCCTTCTGTGTGCTTGGCCAGAAATACTTCTGGGTGAAGGTCTTGGTCGTAGTGCGAACGCCTGGATGCGAGAGGCCGTGCAGCTTCTCAAAGACGGTCTTCCTCAGTTCCGGGGGGACGTACAGTCTGATCGTGTTTCTGTCTGCTGCGCAGTAGAACGAGGAGCCTTTGACGTTAAATGGCTGCAGCTTAGAGATCTCGACGTTAAGAAGGTGCAGCAGTTTTGCGTCGTTGTTCTGTTCTTGGGTGAGAGTAGCGAGGTTCATACATGCTGGCATCTTCATTGCCTTGACTCTGGACAGGGTATCTACGACGGTTTTGTCATGGCTCTTGACGTAAGCTAATGTGATTTGAAACTGGAATAGGTAATCTAATTGTCTTGACTTACGAGGCGAAGCTTTCTTTGGAGGCTACTGAGTTGCAAGCGAGAGAGGCTTATTATTATGATCTTACGGGCGCCCCTCGAGGATGCTGCTGAAATGTGTGACTGTTGTAAAGGTGGCGAGAAGCTCCCTATCTTACTGTATCGTCTCTGTGTCTGAGAATTTCTTGAAGAAGAAGCCTAGGGGCTTCCAAAGGTCATCATGCTCATGTTGCTCTAGGGCGGCACCGATGGTGACATCAAAAGCATCCGTGAAGTGCCGAAGGCGAGCGTTTTTGCGTAGAAAAGTTGTCTTAATTGCGTCAGCGAGCGCTTGCTTTATGGCGATAAAGGCGTCTTAGACGTAGGTAGGACGTATAGGCGTAGGTTAGAGACAAGGGTTCTTTTGCTTAGGTCAGCATATCGTTGAGCGGTGTGAGTAGGCCTGCAGTTCCAGGGATGCAGCGCCTGTAGTAATTAACTAGTCCCAGAAAACGACAAAGCTGCGACGAGTCTGCTGGTTGAGGATATGCCTGGATGGCCTCGATTTTGCCTGCCAGTGGTCTGCATCCTTCTGCGGAGATAATGTATCCAAGGTACGTAACTTTGCTCTTGGCCAGCGTGCACTTATCTTGGTTAATTCTGATGTGCGCTTCACGGAGTGTCGCGAAGAGAGTCTTGTAGTGCTCCAGATGTTGCTCTTTGCCCCAGAAGGTGACGTTGATATCGTCCAAGTATACTCGAGCCAAAGGCAGGTCACGCAGCAGATGATCCAAGGCCCATGGATGATCTTGTGAATTTGTAAAAGCCAAATGGCGTAATTATTACTGTTTTATGCGCATCTTCTGGTGCGATTGGAAGCTGATAAAAAGCCTTCTTCAGATCGATGACTGAGAAGGTGTCGCCACAAAATTCAAGCAGCAGGTCCTCGATGATCGGTAGAGGGTACCTGTCTGGCACAGTACGGCTATTAAGCTGACAATATTTGCCAGTAATACAACAGGAGCCGTCGGCTTTTTTGATTAGCCTTAACAAACTCGCCCAGAAACTGTCGTAGCTGCGGACGATGCCCACCTCGAGTAAAATTTTAAAATCAGCGCGCGCTGCTTCGAGACGCTCGTTGCGGAGTTGACGTGGACGCGCTGCTGCTGGAAGCCCAGTTGTGACGATGTGGTGCAAGGCAAAGAGATCAGGCAGAGCGATGATGGTGCTTTCTGACGTGGCAAGATCTTGATACGCCTTGAGCAGATCGGTGAAAACTTCCTCCGCGACGTCAGCAGAGATGTTAACTGCGTTTGAATATAATTGCGTTGAAAGTACGCAGCAGGCTGCGTGATGGATCAGCGTTGATGAGTTTTCTTCTTTGTAAGTCGACAGCCAGGCTGACATGCGCCAAAAAGTCAGAACCGATGATGGGGTTGCTGACATCTGCGACGATAAATTTACACGCCAGGGACTTAAACAGAGCGAGGCCAAGAACATCGTGTGCATGCCGTACGTGTTGATCGTGTAAGCGTTGGCTGCGCTGAGAGTGAGTGGGCCACGAGTTCTTTGCTCCTTGAAATATGAGCGATGTACCAGAGAGACTACCAAGCCGGTGTCTATAAGGAGCCGAAGTCTTGATTTCCTGTCGCACACGTGCAAGCGCTGCTCCGTTGGTGCGCCAACCGCCTTGGCTTGCGGGGGCTGAGGCGCGTTCAGTTTCCCGCTTTTGATGGGAAGTTGCAGGGAAGCTTGCACTACGTGGCCTCGTTGTTGAATTTCGATGATATCAGCACCAGCCGGCGTTAGATGCTGCGGGTGTGACTGGAGCAGCTGCGTTCGTCGGTCGAGGGCGTGAGCGCGAGCGTGCGTGACTTCTGCTGTAGCTGCTGTTGATGTTGTTATTGCTAGTGATAGTGCAACGAGGTCTGCCTCTAGATGGTAGTGAGGAGCTGGGCCATGCTGAGCTGCAACGATATCTGCAGCTATCAAGCAGTGACCGATGATACGCCGCTTGATGGCGCTGATGCCTGGCGCGTGCTGACGGCGTAAACATCTCCGGGACCATCAGCTGGTCAGCGAGGTTGGCCAGTTCGTCCAGCGAGGTCGGTCGGAGCACGCGGCACATGTGTTCCGGTGTTTCAGGTATCTACAAACTCGTTTCACCATTTTCTACTCCTTATCAGTGGGATTCATTTGATGTCGACTTAACACGTTCACCGCATATGCTATGTCGAAACGTACAGTGTTAGCGAGATACAAAAAAGAACCTACTATCTCTTTATAAGGACCGTTTTTTTGTTTTGTATATTTTCGAGCAGATTATTGCTTTTCTCTCTTACTTGTCTTTCTCGATTCGACACTTGGTTTGTCACCATTGGCGTTCTCTGAGAATGCATATTACTATATCGAAAACGTTTCAACATTTTGTCAATACATTTTGTCAACTCTAGAGTCAAAGTCATCTTTTGCCTGTCCCTATTTATTTCAATGCCAAGGAAGCTCTTGGGCTCTCCCATGTCCGACATTTCAAATTCCAACTTAAGTTTTGATGTGATTTCATCCAGCTTATGTGTGTCTTAATGGCTATCAGTATGTCATCAACATACAGCAACATTATCAGATGTTTCTCATTGTTGCGCCAAGTAAAGAAACAGGGCTTTGAATCGTGAGACTGTAGTCCTAGTTTTATTACAATTTCTGTAAATTTTTCGTGCCACTTTCTCGGACTTATTTTCAAGCCGTACCAAGCACGTTGAATCTTACAGACTTTATCTTCGTCTGGTTTCTAGTGAACAGTCAATACCCTCAGGTATTTCCATATAAATTTCGCTGTCGATTGTTCCGATCGAACTTATTTATTATGACTAGCACTGATCTGATCAGAGGTATCCAAGAAACAGGTGCATATGTTTCCATAATTTGTAATTGTTTTGATTTTTGAAACCCTTTATCACAAATCGAGCCTTTTATTTGTTTTCATTATTCAATCCAACTTTTGTTTTTAAGACTCACCTTCAGTCTAAAACGTATTAATGTTCAAATTTTTTGTTAATTTGTATTCTCTACGAAAGGTGCTATCTCTATTTGTTACTTCGATCTGAATTTTTTTCTTTTATATTACGGTCTTTTATCATCCATTTCTGGATAAAAGGAGTCATCGGGATATGTTTCCAAAATTTCTAGCTCGTGGTCCTGGAGCTGCAGAAACAACTGCAGGTTTTTCTCATCTGTTAAATTCGAACTAATCAGTTAACTGTTTCATAATAATTTTTAATCGGACTTAAAATTGCAATCTTAAATAAGGTTAGTCGAACTTAAATCTAATTTTTAATAAACATTTCTGCTTCCCGATTTGATCAACGTGCCGCAACATAGTTTAAAACTTTATTCGTGAATGGATTTTCAATAAAACATCGAGCTAATATCTTTAATGAGCACCATTGCATCAACTCGTCCCGTCTCTCTTATGTGCACTGACCGGCGTCGCCATTTTCTTTCGCTGCGCGTCTCTGTTACGAGCGCTCGACGCGCGCACAGGCACGCTCAAGCATGTTGCCGGCTTCTGACCGATTCCTAGAATCGCCCGCCTCACGCGCCTCGCCACGGATTTTGCGCTTTTCTCGCACCGTCTTCTCGCAAATTTTCACTCGCGCACTTTGTCAAGGGAACTATGACTTACCCCTTGTCTTAGGCATTTGCGTAGACACTGTTTTACGTTGATAGGACATCGCACTTGAGCTTAAGTAGTCCCTCCGTGGCTTTGTCCTTGGCTGCAGGTATCAGGCATTGCACGTCGAAAAAAGGATGCAGAGCGTCGAACTGCGGTCGCCGAATTTTAACACTGAAACGGCAAATACGTATTTTTTTCCAGCACTTCACTCGCGAGATATTCTCACCAAGTACACGCATAGGTTCAGCAAAGCCTCAAGCAGCGCAGTGGAAGCATGCTGGGCCCATAGCCTGTTGAACTCTGCTTAACCCTAGCGTGATTTGGGGAATAACGTGTACACGGTTTACAGAATAGTATCACTTCATTCAACATCGAGTTTGCCTTCCAACAAAATATTATAACGTAATTTACAAAGTTATCGAGCTTGCAGAACAATAAGTATCAATAGATAATGAATAGCGCGAACGCGTTTCTCCTACAAGAGAGCTCAGAGAAAAGTGAGCGCCGATGAATATGGAATGCCATATTCATAGTCGGTAGAGTAACTCTGGGGCAAAAAATCATTCAATTCAACATTTAATTAATCGCGTGATTAAACAACTGATTTATCAAGTGATTTATCAAATGATTTATCAAGTGATGATTTAACGCGATTTATCAATTGATAAATCACTTGTAGATTTTCTGTATATAATATAATTACCAGAAATTACTATTTTATTACAAACATAATTATGAAAGAGTTTATTTATTGAAAATCTAAAAACCATTGAGCAGTAATAAATAAAATTAAAAAAAAATGTCCTATTGAAATTAGAACTCGGGTCCTCAGCGTGGTAATCCGCTATCCTGCAATCAGAGCTGTTTGCGCACTTATGGCTATAATGGAGTTTTTATTTGATTTGTATCTTGAAATACATGGGGTAATTTATATTTCGTTTATTAAAGTTATACTGCTTATCTTTTATAAAAAATGTTGTGAGACGGCAGCCCCACCTGGTAGGTTAAAGAGCAGCAACAGATAACTTGCCGGTATCCGCGAGTTACCGACCATGTGGTACTAGCATCGACTATGTAATAGTCTACCTAAGCGTAGGTAGATGGCATGCGTGTATAAATCATTGAAGAGAGGGGTAGCCCCAGGCATATAAGGAGCTCCGCTGCGCTGATGGAGTCATTCGCTCTCAATTGATTCTTTCAACCTTGTTTTATCAACCTCCTACCCCCTCGTCTTACTCTTTCTTGGACAGAACTGCTGATCCCTGCCTTAACTGAGTCAGTGATACACAGATGTAGACGTGAGAGTGTGGTTCCTCCCGAAGCATCTATTATTGCGCGGACCATTGATCATCACCCGTAGAGTCGGATGATCTTTGGTCATTTGTTTCGTTTGTTGGGTGTGCTTACATTCTCCTTAACTAACACTCGGGTGTAGGACTTATACGCGGTTCGCGGCTAACACTGATCGGACCTTTTCAGTTGAGATATAAATAATAAATTACTAATATGCATACACAAAACTATATATTAATAAAAAAGCGAATAGAATCGTTATATGATGCATATGAGCTAATCGCATTATCTGTTGCTGTTGTGTATAAAGATCGCGAACTTATAATTCATACATCTGATGAAAATTACTTTAAAAAATGAAATATAAGTTATCGCAAGTATTACAAGATTCAAATTAAATAAAAAATAATAGTAATAATAATAAGAAAATAATTACATCTCTATTTTCCAATTTTTTACCATTATATCAAACTTTGATAATATTTGTTTACTAAAATTTTAGCGTCTTCATTTTCATGATAATCAGTTAAAATTCGAAAAAATTAAAGCATAAAAGGCAAAAATTAAAGCTACTTACGCGCTTGTATGTGCTGTGCACACGCTGCTTTAGATGTGTGCGTGTGCACTGTCACAACTCAAATTATATCTTGAATATGCTTATTACTATGGTAAAATAATTTTTCTTAACACGTGCATGAAAAAGACCCGTTCCTATGCATTTAAAGTGAATGGCAAGCTGTTCATTTCGAGCGTGCGGGACGGAATGGCCAAAAACACTCAAAATGAATCAAATTTTAAAAATTTTTGAAATAGAGTGGCTTACGACTCAAAATGCGCAACTTACCATTCACTCTATATGCATGAAAACGGGTCTTTACAGGCACTTGTCAAAAAAAGTACAGTGCGTAACAAGGGGGAAAGGGCAATTTGTACCTCGGATGAGATTTGAGCACAAGTTGTGCTCAAATCTCACCCTCGTTAGAAATAGTCCGTTCCCACCCCCTAGTTGCACAATATACTATGAGGTTTTTATTATTATTATTATGAATTTCACTGCCTGACCTACACAAATATCTAAACCTATAAAAAATCAATTCATTTGATTTGTCGTCATAATTACAATGCCGATCAAGAAACGATTCCTACTTTTATACACAAATGCACCCAGGACCGAAAAAATTAGTGTCCCTCTCAGGTCTTGGTTTTTCGTTATACGTTTTATTTAAAAAGTTTTGTGGGCCAGAAAAATAGTGCTTTTAGCTCCCACATCCCCTTAAATTGGCCACCTAGTTTATGGACGTTTTCTTAGTAATCGCATCTTGACCAGCTATAATTGAAAAATCATGTTTTTTTTTTTTAATTGACTTATTTGATTCATTATGCGCATAATAATAAAATTCTTAAGGGGATGTCGGCGCAAAAGCTTTACAAATCCGCCACGGGGTATTCTGTATTTCCAAACTTCTAAAAAACAAATTCCGATCGAATTTTTCTTTCGGTAGAACGATTCGTTAAACTTAACACTACGGCGCTAC